>LUCH01000988.1:77243-138375 GCA_013368495.1 Paragonimus heterotremus
ATAGTTTTGTTGGCCTGCCCTCAAAACTATATGGAATTTTGTGTAGTTTGCTCCTCCGTTGTATAGACCTCTTGATCAACCTCTATTTGGTGTAAATCTTTACTATTTCATACCTAGAGATGAGAATTTCCGGTTTTTCTGTTCAGTCGTTTTTTGGCCGGAGTATCTGGAGTTTATCTAACAACACCAAGCACTTGATTAGTAGTAAAAATAATCGTCATTCTAATCTGAACGAAAGTCGAAAGTTTTTTAGATTCGAAAGCATTAGTGATATTTTTTTGATTTAAAATACACCGTCAACTGGACCAAGTTATAAACCTCTAAGAGTACAGCCCCGTTCATTGTATTTCATGCTGTTTTACTTGAAGGCCGAATGGTTCCAAACTACTCGGTTGTAAAATTGGATCAATGTTTCGCTTTATGATCCCTGAAAAGTGTCGGTATGAATATAGAATAAGGACCTGTTGGCATTCCTCATACAACTCGTAAATTCGACTCGTTTAAAAAACCGTGGTTTTGATCCGATGGAGATAAAACATCCGTCACTCACATTCTTAAGGGGCTTTGTAACGTTTCATATTTTAAGACTGCATCTAACAAGAATGTTGGATAACTGACGGACGACAGCTCGTTTAACTCTAAGGTGACTGGGTGAAATGAGAAGAAGTTTTATACGAGATGTACGGGGTAAAGGAACAGAATGCATACTCGGTTTTCAAAGGATTTTATATATCACTCAAGCATTCTCTGCTTATTCTATAAAACTTTCTTGCGTATGCTAAGATACTTGTAAATGTGCGGAACACCATATGGTTGTTTATTTGTGTTTACTAACCATCCAGTACTAGTGACATATCTGTTTCAATACGAAACAGCCTTCTTCTCATATGTGCCTTTTTATATTGGGTAATGGCATGCGTGTTCAAATTTTGTTACTCTAAACCTTCTGACAAATAAACTGGCCTAAAAGTAGGTAGCACAAGGAAAAAAGAACAAAACAGATAGGTGTGTAAACTTGTAGTCGTTGTTTAATACCGCCTCCAAAAAATTAGTCTGGTAATGGAACGAAAAACGACTGGTATCTCTGTTGACCAAAGTTGGAGATCAGTGGCACTTGATCATATATTTTTTATATGTTAAGGCTCATCGTTTTCAAAGGAAGCTTTTGTCCAGGGTTCCATTCTTATTAGATTTTATCGGTAATAAATTTGTTGTTGCAGCCGGATTATCCAGACAATCGTTTTCGTCATCCTACCAGTTAGCTGAAATATTGAACGGTGAACTTATCAAATCTAGCATTTGTGATATATTGACTCTTGGGCATTGACTAATTTGCCCACTATTATCGGGAGTAAAAGCGATTAGTTCTTGTTGAGCCTAGAAGACAACCAATGTTAGAAACCTTTTAATCAAATCGAAATAATCGCACTCATTCAGTCAGCTAATTGGCAATAAAAATAAGTGTTGATACTTCGTGAATTTCGAAGATTTTACATGAAAGTTAAATATGCAGACATTATACTCAACATTTTTTGCTTTATCTAATTGGCCGACCTGCACAATAATAAGACTGTGGTCAAAGTTCTAATAAGACAGCTGTAATAATTTTTAACGCTAATATCCTTTTTATAATGTCGCTGCAAACAACAAAACCTACCCCACGATTCTGTGTTGAACTTAAGATAATACGAGTTCACAAAAAATCCTGCACAATTAAATTTGTACACACTTGCGAGCTGTAGCATTGGTTTATTGAAATTTCTTCAAAGTGCAAAAGCAACAGCACCGTCCAAATATTACGTAAAAATATTAGATAACATCGTGTGTTAAAGCGTAAAGTGAATTCGATACAGCTTTAAAAACCGCAAGTTTTCAGCAACCTTACAACCATTTTTATAGCCATTCGCGTCTCACGGAAATAACAAGACATTATCGTCAGAATCGAAAGCATTCTGCAAAATAAGATATTGTTTCACCGGTTGTGTAGACAGAGGGATTCCTGAGACTTTGATTAGATAATTACAAACAATAAATTGGTCAACAAGCCTTGTCTCGTGCCTTTGATCCTTGAACCAGTCACAACATGGCAACGGAAACGGCAACATGTTATTATCGTGGACCTTTTAATAGCAGTACACAAAGATCAGGAGACGGTTTGAGCCTATTACAGTTTTCGAATGATCACCTCATTTTCACTGATAGTTGCTTATCACGAGTTGTAAGATATATTCTTCGTAAAAGATTCGACGTATCTTAACATCTGTGGCAAAAACAGCCAGACGTATTTGCTACCACAAGCACCCATAAAAATCTTCTCTTCGCCTTTATGCAGAAAACTATACAATCCGAACTAACCGCTATAAATAAAAATTTGCTTCCGATAGCTTCTTTCTCAGAGGAGATTCAGAAGATGAATTAATCAAACGTTAGACAAACTTAACCGTCGAAATGTTTGATTGTGCTTAAACATTCGTTTCTTCAATATTGCAATATTACAGCTCAAATAGACAATCTTCTTTTTATACAACCATTATCTTGTAGGTAAATAAAGTTGTGTATGTTGACTGTCAGACAATAACCATACTTTCGGTCAACTGTTAAATAGTGAACGTCAATATTCTTTCGCAGCACTGAACTCTGACGAGAGTGCAACAGGTTCAAACTTAGTTGTCGCCAATTTTACTAAGTCATTCATTCTGTTATAGAGTAGCTCGCAGTTTAGTTAAACTAATTGTGCTCAGAAGTCAAACAACGATAGTAAGATATTTAACTACTGAGATATTTTGTTCCAAATAACTCAACAATCACCATCTTTGCACAAACGTGACGTTCATGTCGACATCTTCTTGGTCAATAAGTGGACAGACTTTCAGTTTACTACTACACTGATAAAACTTTCAACGGACGTACAGCCTGAAATCTTTCTGTTGGTCGTTTTGTTTGGTCCACTGTACCTCTAAAAGACAAGAAGTGGACGTTTGTTTTGCCTCAATGTTAGCATTACGTCTAAAAGAACTGATAACCTTCGTAGTCATTTCCGGATGATTAGGTATTGTGTCACTTGTAAACAAAGCCAAACGATCGGCGATGATATAAGTAAAACTACATGGTGGATCAGCCAAATGATAGCTTGCACGTAGTCCGAAGTATATAAACTTCCACGAACCCAAATGTTTTTTCCCATTTATCTAACAGTTTAAAATAAAGAACCCACTTTTCTGTGATTAACTAACAGGCCGGGTACATTTATATAACGTTTCGGCAATCAGAACGTCACTTGAATAAAGAGCTTACCTGATTTACAGATTACGATTAGTCAAGGTGGTTTCAACGCTAAAACAGAGTAGTTTGAGTGTGAGTGAGGCTTCAGCTTTTGCTAAAAGCTAACGCCGTACTACTTATAAAAGAATGGTAGCTACCATTACGTGTGACTAAGGTGTATTGGACACAAGTAAGAACGATTCTACTCCACAAAATAACCTAAAGTTACACTTCTGGTTGAATAAAGCTAGGTGATTCCTAAGGGCTTGTTCGGATAAATATCTGGTGGTGTGGCCAAATTTCTCTTTTCAGAAGGAGAAACTGTAGAAGTTTGTTCCGGAAGGGTATTCGCCTTACAAGTTTGACCTGAAGACAATATTAGACTAGAGATAAAATTAACATGTAGTGTGGGATATGAAATACGAGAATAAAACCTTGAAGACTTCTATTGGTAGTGTTGGATCTGCTATAATATTTGAAAGATAAACCGAGTAGACTGAAATTAGTAACCTGCCCTATTTCGTCCACCGCACTAACTTACATTGCGACAGGCTAGATTTGTCTATTTGATGAATCACAGAAAATGAGATCATTGTGTAAGTTATTTTGCGTGACTTCTCTGGGAATGTTTGCGAATTGCCAAATTTGAAACATTGAGTTCCAATTGGCCGCTTCATCAAACCAGAACAGAGGCGTGGTGCAACAGGTTAGGATTTCGCTTTCTGTCATCAAGTTATACAGTTCATATAACTAAGGATGAACAACTACCAGTCACCCCTACAAAAGTACCAAGAACTACGGAAAACATGTTTTCACAGCAACGATTTCGCACAAATCTTCAACTGATAGGTTTGGACGAACGTTCCTTCATAAGAACGAATAACTTCAAGTTTTGATTGCGCATCATTATCTTCAAAACGTTTACTGGGTCAACCACGTGAATTGCTATCATAGTACATTTAGCAGTAGATTAGGTTAGATTTTGAGCATCTAGTTCACCAGGTTGAGGCTGATGCGTCGTCAGTTGTTTCAAACACTTCGCGACGTGTTCAGTCACACTCTGTTGTAACTGTCGATTTGTTTCTGCCCACTTAACCGTCACTGTAACTGTAGATGTAGTGATATACAACACGGGGGATAGAACAGGTTGACAAACTACCATTACAATTCAACAGAAATGGTTCTATGGTGGTTTGTTTTGAACGTAACTTGGCAGCCGCATACGTTCGAATCAGAGTAGACCTTACTTTGTGTACGATATTGTTGGCTAGTTCGTCACATGTGAATAACAAAAACAGCGATACAGCTTACTGTGAGTGTTAACTATGTATTCAGTGCTTTGTTCACCATATTATGCACCTCAGTGTAAATCTCTGGGTATCCATCTACCAGCTAAGCTTTTCCCAACACCACATGAGTCGAGGGTATGAACACATTGGCTCTGCGAAACAATGCTTTGATCAATCCAAGCTTGTATGCAACAGCAGGAAAGCTGGAAAACTGAAGTTAGTGACTAACGCATTTTGCTGTTTTAGGGGACCCAACTAGACTTCATTGAGGTTTCTCTGAAGGTAAAACATTTTCCCTTGATTTCGACCAAATAGTATACCAACAAGTGATAGTATTCACATATTTTATATATGGCCACTCCCGACCACCCCAAATGAATCGCAAACGAAAATGATAATATTCTTCATGACCTCAAGATATGGTTGTAGGTTTAACGAAGGTGAAAGAATGTTCAAACAACGGGGAGAGATAATGATCAAATTCTGTCGGACCATGTGAGACGTCATAAAACTTCAGACATCTGTAATGTGTCTATTCCAACTGCCCAGTCGATCACTATCTAACCAAGTAGATCGATTGCTCGTTCAAATATAAATGCGCAAACCGTACAGCTGCTTCTACAACAAATCACAACATTGGTCTAACTACCCATCCAAACTCTAATCAGTCACTCGGTGGCATTATGGTGGGTGGAACTCCAAACCGCACAACATTGGCAACGGTGACTCGTCGTGCAAGTTGCTAAATAACAGATGACTTGGATTGGTGCAGTACCCTACATGATTTGATGACATCTTGTCATAACCTGTTTCCGTTTTCTACATGCTGTTTTAACCTCTTTCAGACTATATAAATAAGCTTTTATGGAGAGAAACCAATAAAACTAACAATAAACGTCAAGATGCCGGCCAGCGAAGACAAAATCTCTTCTGTGTACTATGCAGTGTTAATCCGTGGTTGTCGGTTGGGGGTGTTCTAGCCACTATTCCCAAGCTGAACGCCGTAGTGGTTCCCATAATAACGGCAGGTAACTTTCTTCGATTCAGCTGGTTTTTTGATGCTCGTCTGTAGTAGTTTGTTCCGCTATATATCCGCTGTCAGCCACTCGTCTTGTCTATTTTCTGGCGACGTCTGGTAGATGTATCGATATACCACGCCAACTATGAGATTAAGTGCTTCGGCTACAATTACTCACAAGAAATAGGCATCCGAGCCTTGCTTTACAGTGCGCTGATATTTGTGCTCGCAGTCAGTACGATTCTTTGATCGGTCTTAAGATTTTTGATATTGAACAAAATCATTTACTCATACAGCCCGTTCACTGCTAAATTTTAAAAATAGCCAAGATCTGGGACAACTTCAATAGTTCTCACTATGTGACTGACAGTCGTCAAATTCACAACGTTTTAAACACTATTACAGACTTGTCTGTACGAAATTTGGTAACTTCCACGTATTCAACGTTTGTCTGTTTTGTAGACAAACTAAAAATATTCCTTGAGGTGATCGATCAAAAAACTCATTTCCGAGATTGCAGTTCATTCGAAAGTGCTTGTCTGTAGGTTTTGTTGTCGAAACCAAATTCAGACTGCCAATTAACAAACAAATTGAACTAGTAGTTCAAGACAATATATGAGTTTTTCTTCCAGCCAATTGAGCGACCACCTTCATTTGCTAATGGGCGAGACAGAAAATGAACATTTGTGTGACAATCTCCCCTTGTCTTTTTCATATGTTTGTGGTTTCCGCTTATAACATTGGGAACTCCAAAGAAACGCAAAAGAGACTAAAACACACAAATTGATTGGATTGTTCATGGGTAACAGCGATTTCTTCTGTAAGCGTGAAGACTGGGGCGATGTATAGCTGAAAGTGCTTCTCACACTGTTGTCCTACGTTGAGAACAAAGCGTATTCAAGCAAATTTTCGTGTTATTTGACATGTTTCCGCAGAGTGCATCTGTAACGGCTATAGGGTTTTTTGCTGGTGTCTTGTTGGCACCAACGCTTACGAAATTTTGTTTGCCGATTACATACGATTTGGTAGAAATGAACCATTCAATTCGATAATTTGGCAAACTACTGGTTTAATCTGGATTGCTGGTTTTACGCCAAGGAATTGAGAAAACCAGTTAACCCAACCAAGAAACGTCTTGTTCATTAATCAGTTTTTGCAACCGTTGTAAACAACATTCAAGTTTATTCAGCGTTGTTGTAGCAAAACTGCGCTGCGTGTAAAATTCCTATGGCGGACCACATAGTTTTTGCACTAATCGCAACTATTGTGATATAAAAACTACGTGATCCGCAATTCAGCACACTGAATGTACTCACCTTTATGAGAGATCGCGTTGATATCAGTAAGAAAAATCACATAGTAGTGCGTCACTCATAATTGACTTCAAAAGTTCAACTGGCCCAGTGTTTGTTTGTTGGGCTGACCATTGTTGACTGAATGAATGCTGTCAGCAGCCCGTGTTTCGAGCAATACTCTGTCCATTCTGTGCATAAATCACACTTTTATTTTGACCACTAATTTATATAATGGTGACTTAAGCAGGTAGCAATTTTGACACAGTTTGCTTGAAAATAAAGCATGTTTTGAAAGTTGAAACAAGTTGTCGTGCTTGACGCATGCAATGTTTCTACTAACTTATTTATGATTAATACTTCGTCTGTTAATGTGGGACGGCAAAATCTTTCAGATCATTACAGTAACAAGGTTTTGGGTTAAGTGAACCGGTCTGTCAGATCTGATATGACTACAGTCACGGCTAAATAAAACTTGTTTTCCCAACGATAATTACTCACCGTTTCGTAAATCGTTTTATATTCTACTGTGAGTTGGTGAACACGGTAAAATTTGATTTTAGCAAAAAGGTCATCTGCACATAACTCATCATTCTTTGTTTCCATCCGTAAGCACGTGTTTGCCTTCTTACTGTGAATGTTTGGTATTGTGATGTTCTAAAAAAATGAGAACACCAAAGTCGCCCTAAGTCCAACCATGTTATATACTGTGAGCTCTCCATGAAGCGACCATTTTCAGTACAAACCACCTAATTCTGATAAATTAAATTGACCGAGTCAAAATTGATCTGAAACGAAACATCTCTGGTATGTTTGCCTTATACCTGCTTGCGAAGTAACGTTTGCCAGCATATTACAAAGAAATGCAAGAATTTTCAAAATTCGTTTAATTTGAGGATAATCTTGATGTTCCCAGCAGATCAATTGACAGATCATAAACGTCACTACACAGTTTCATCTGTCTGGTCAAATTGTTCTGATGACCTTCGTTTCTCTTTAATTTCAGTGGATTGTTGACGTTTCCTCAATTATCTACCCAAATAAACTCACCTTGGATTATCGTCCGTAACGTAAAGTTAGCACAAGATAATTTTTGGCTCGAATGATTATATCTGGTATGCAGTAGAGTATTTGAGAAGAATCTTTCAAGATAACTTGCACTTAAGAGATTCTATCACGAAGACACCATGCACGTTTACAAATTTAAGCAGGCAATTAATCAACAACCCAATTCGATATGCTTCCAGCAAACTAGGCATGGCATGATAACATGTTTTACGAATAATGCGTAAACTTTCTCGGAGGCAGTAGAATCCGACAGATAGCCTCCTCTTGACAGCTGCAGCAGATTCACGGTAATGACTTTTTCATCTGATCTGAACTTGTTTGCTCAGGAGAACTCGCACCCTCAGGAGAAAGCGAGTCACCTAACATGAACGCGTTTCGCCCGGTTGACCTCAGTGTGTTGTGTACCTTAATGACATCTGAATGTAGCACTCGAACAGATTGAAGTTTTTATCAGGTTTTCCTGCTTAGATTCGTTAAATTCCACGATTAGTTAATCCAACGTTCTTCCGTTTCATAGTCCTCACGGCTGAAAAATAAACAGCGACAAATTTCCCCAAACTTCCGTCCTTTTTCAGGCTCATCAGCGTCAAGTTAGGCATAAATATTTGAAAACCTTCTTCATGCAACACAGGTTCACGATCAAGTCAGCTTTTTGACTTATCTGAGCATCTTTCGGAAAAAGACATACAGATCAGCATACCTTTCTCAGAAGGCACCAATAGACCTGAGTTTTGCTTTAATTAGAGCTCATCGACATGGTTCCCTCTTACAACTCTGTATTTGAACGTGTTGATCATCACACCAGCAAGCTCACAATAGGCGTGACTCAATTAGCACAGCTGAAAACTCAGACACTTTCGTTTTTCTTTCACAATGGAGTTGTACGTTTGACCCGATAGGCAACAGGGTTAACGCGTTCAAATTTCAGTAGATAACCATGCCTTTACAATTCCCTAGTTAGACCGAAACCTCCGGTTTCCTTTGAACCTGTTGAGCGTTGTTTTGGATTTATGATATTTAGCCGATCGATTTAGACGATTTAAACTGAAGGTCACTAAGAGCTGAAAACAGCTTCTTCAGTCAAATATAATTTATAATCAGTCTGTTTGGAAAAATGACATTAGAGCCGAGTTATGATTTTTTAGAAATCAGGTGTGGTCTTGCTTTCGTAGAATATCCTTGTCTTCATTGCACTATTATGTTGCATTGTGGCAAACGTACTGGGCAATAGGAAACAAAAGTTGGAATGCTGACTGGTGAATGTTGGTTTCACTGAAAACTGGCGGCACGTCCGGTAGCTGCACCAAAATGTTATTTCACATATATCGCCATGAGCAACCGAAAAGAACTGCTTAAAATAATTACTGTTGAAAGGTTGTGGTCGCTAATATCACATG
The DNA here is from genome assembly GCA_013368495.1 of Paragonimus heterotremus. Taxonomy (NCBI): domain Eukaryota; kingdom Metazoa; phylum Platyhelminthes; class Trematoda; order Plagiorchiida; family Troglotrematidae; genus Paragonimus; species Paragonimus heterotremus. The sequence continues at coordinate 86,569 of LUCH01000988.1, forward strand.
ACTGTTTACTAGTATGTTATGTCAAACTGAAAACGCCACAGTTTGTTCAATCCTGTGTTCTTGAACAGACGGAATTTATTCACCCATTATTAAAAGAAACACGGAACTATCCATAAGATCACATCATAGAACTTTATACGTATGGCTCAATAATATCAAAAACCTACAACTTACCTCCAGATTCTCAGTAGGGTTGAATGGGAACATGGTTTATATCAGTTGAAATAGTTGAGAAGACTGTCGGTATCCTTTTGCAGTTATACTATAAGCGACGCGTGCTCAGACCTTTGGAAGCGGACAAAGCACAGCATAAGCGATTATTCTAAGAGTGAACACTTCAGTCTCTTAATTTTTACAACAGAGAAAATACGAAGTTCGTGGGATGAAATCATTTGTTATGACTCTTTATTCACAAAGTCTAACACAAAAGTAAAATGAACTAACAGTTAGGTAAGGATTTAATAATAGCCTCCCGTGGCTTCCTGAAACTAGACTGAACGTGATTAGAATAACCAGGACAGGTTTAACGTTTTCAGTGAGTCATTTCTGAACACGTTATAGTAGCTTATGGCAAATAATTAGAAGGACCTCAACGAGGTTAAGCAGTGTCACCCGTTTGCAATTTGTGTTTATGAGGAACGATGAAATTACGTTGGCTGTGTATGGTCTGAGCCAAATGTCTGTAGGTTGTTAAATTCCTGAGGTAATTCTAAACGGCTTCCACAAATACAGCGATTATCAAGATTTACGCCTGTACTAAATCATAATTCCCAGGTTTACATTTGCCGCGTGTGAATAAGCGACCGCAGACTGTTTGCATAACACACTGAGAACCTACTACAAGTTCACTGTGTCGACCTCAACACACTAAATTTGGTATGTTTAATCAATCGGTAAAATCTGCACCTAATGCTACTCATTCGAACATTTTACATCCCAAGACGTCTAAGCAACATTTAACTGTGTTGGTGCAAATATCCTTAAAAAATATAGAAAAGTTCGATATTACTAAACGCATAGCGTTGACCATTTTGCAGCGGGTACTTAACCACCGTTAGATTATTGTTTTTGGTCAGATACTGTACTGAGAGTATAACATTCTATCAGGCGATGTCCTCAGTGGGATGCTAGTTAGAGTGAAGATTGTTAATTACCTGAATCACCATTATTAATCAAAATCCGTTCAGATGTACGAATAACTAATACCTTACAGTCTTCTATCCTGATACATGTCGACTAGATAACACAGACTATCGCTGGACATACTTGATCTGTGTGTGGTGAACGCCGTAAATCATTCTAACCGCTGGTTTACTGGAACCGCAGTGAAAAGCGGGGAATACAGTTTTGCAGTGCATTAAGTTTCACTGAATGATCCACTATACATGAATTTCAGACTTGTAAAATGTACAAACAGTGGTTCTTATGAACAATACCCCGCGTTTATATATATATATATGTGCGTATACTAATAAGTCAATACGTTACTACCTGTGCAATATATCTAGAGGATTGTTTCAAGTTATCTTCTGCCAACGTAATACCTTGGCAAACTTTTCTCAGTTGCAATAGTATACTAAAAACAAAACAAATATGTTTTCATATGGTTTGTTGTTAACGTCCAATTATGCACACACGAAAAAGTTGAAATGATGTATATAGTTAAATTCCATACGTCGTGTACGGAGTACCTTTTGATTTATTTTTGACAACTTGAAGCTGTGACGCTGAAAGTATTGCATGTTACTGTGAGATTATTGCTCATGTAAAGCAAAGTCACGTACTACTGATACCTAGATGCAACAATGTTAAACCCTCACTAACTTATTGATGGTTAAGTTCAAAAAGTCGCCGGCAGTACACCGTACTATTAGTACAAATAACTACTTGATAACCGAATCTACTTTGTGAATGTTAATCATGTTATACAAAAATGATTTGCTGTTATCCTTACAATTGTTTGCAGAATCCAGATTTTTTGGTTTTTTACTGCTTACTTGAGTTTATCAGTCCGAAATGTCGTACAGAAAGAAAAGGGCTCAGTTGAAGTTTTAAAGTCTGAGTCAACATTTGTTCCAGTGAACGGCGAGGCGTAAAGTACTTAATATCCAGCTACAACTTTACCAGCAAAGGGAAAAGTGTTGAAAGATTAACCGGCGCAATTTTAGAAATACGGAAATGAGGAGCTCTGCGACGTGAGTTGCTTCACTTTAAACGTGACTGCAGGTACTTCACACTACTATCGTTTTTGGCCCATACTTGGGACCGATCAAACGTTTTGTTGTGTCATGCTGTATGTACTAGTTCTTTATTTTAGCGCAGCAGTCCAGAGAACCAAAGGATAACATCCTCAAAATAAGGCCGTATATATAGTAGTTTTTGATTTGCTGTTGGTCTAAAGATCCAAATGTAGGATAATCGTAAATCTACTTGCAAGGTGCTGATTTGGACTTATTTAGGAGATGTACTGTTGTACTCTACTTCCGAAATTTATATTTGTCTGGAAACAAATGATTATTTTTTGAATTGATTGTTAAATTGGCTAGTCAGCGGTCACATTTAGTGAACCTTGTCACTTATTCTGGAAGGTCTTTCTCCGGGAAAAACCTGAGCACAACTCGAAACAGCAACTTCTTTACAATGTATTCAAAATAACCGAACTATGAAGGTCCACAAGGAGTAAAGTATATCTTAGGAATAACTACATTTGACTTCGGCATTTGTAGGTGAGCTTTAAGAGCATTAGGTTAGAATAGTCATGACCCCAATGAAAAAACCCATTTGTCCTCTAATGGACCAGACTAATTTTAATGTGTTAGCTTTGTACTGATCCGTGTTTGTGTCATCCATCTGTTGTTTATTAATCACGGGCATATAGTTCCAGGCTAATAAATTTGGGAGGTGTCAGGCATTTTCCTTTAGCCTACGTCTGGTTTCCACTGTTTGTTGAGAAAAGCCGAAAATTTTATTTGTAAAAATGTATTAACATCAAGACAACTTACAGATATTTTGATAATGCACGAATAACTGTATCCATTAGTTGAGATTCTTGTCTAATCATCTCAATACTTTAGTATCCGGTATTTTATTTTATCACACACCAAATACTTTCAGCGATTAACGTCATCGGTTGGCCATTTTTCCTCACTACTAACTACTCAAATGTACGTAGCAGACAATCAAACAGCAGATCAACGAACCTTAGGGCAGAATTCTGTATTACAAAATAACAAGCCTTATTCCACTGAAACAGCGGTCCACTCTGATTATAACAACTTACTCAGCATCCCGTTCCAATCAGTACCAATCGACGCCCGGGAACAAACCGTTTTTCCTGACAAGTTAAAGTTGTCCACTACTTAGTTGCTGCTAAAATACTCTGAATAATTAATGCCGTGTAAGTAATGTTCCTGTGATACACTTGCCTAGCATGGCTATGGTGTAAACACCATCTTCAATTACCTTTGTGAATAGATATCAACGCATTTACCAGAAATGTTGATTTGTATTTAGCTTTATTTCACAATTCTGTACAAATGTTCAATTAGGGAGTAACTTCTCAGTTGATTATGCGTTCAACAAGTTGAGTCTGATAGATCTTTTCACGAATAAACAAGTACTGGGCTGAATTAGTTCCACAAATAAAGAGAATGTGTAGGCAGAAGTGGGCCAGTGAGCACAGTTAGTTCTACATATTTGTGACTCGTAATTTAAAATGATACGGACAAATTTATCCGTAAGTTGAGCTAGAAGCCATATGAAATAATAAAAACTTTCGCCTCTTATTGAACTGCTGTTAGGCGTCCTTTTGTGACTAACCATTATAAAACTCTTAATCAACTGTTGGCTTCATATTGGAAACTGGTAGTCTCATTAGAAAACGAGTATTTTGAAAAGAATTGGATGATGTCTTGGGGTAGTTGTTAGGCAGTTAGCTTACAAAACGAAGCAAAACTATAGAATTCTTTTCAACGGGTTAACTTAATTATAATACAGTCCTACTGCAAATTTTAGCTTCGTTAATATACCTTGCATTTACCGTGTACAGAATTTGCAACATAAAATACTGCTATTGTTTTTTTACCAAAGGACTGGATACAACATATGTACATTAGTTAATTAAATGTAAAACATAAAACACTATCGGATTAAAGGTATGTCATTGGTGTAAAACAATTCACGTTTGTGATATTCATTTGCTTAGGAAATGAAAAGTCGGTTGTACCGAATAATATTGTATATCCGGCTAACAATCAATACTGAACAATATTCTCAAGCGGGATTTAAGCGCTAGATAATGAAAGATGCAGAGTCCAACTGCACCGTTTTGCATGCATGAGTGATGAATGGAGACTAATGACTCTGTGGGCATCATACGTCAACCTGTGTTTTGTTTGGGCCCGATTTACTCCACAAGCACGAATTTAAGAGAGTCACATCAGTTGTTGAAGCTCGGAGACTCATTTCTGCAGATCTATCACACCAGCAATTCAGAGCACAAGGTAGCATGCTGACAATCACGAAGGACTTCGCCATGCGCCTGCGCTCTCCTATTTGGGCAATCAAACGGTTTCAAAAATAACTGTTGAACCTACCATGGCCTTACTTCACTATCCGGACTTAATTGGTTACTTACTGGCGATAGCTACCGTAATATTTAATCTTTTACGGTACACTAGACTCGATAGTTCTAACGTAACCAGGTGTGACAAAACTAATTTGATTGACATTAGCAGTGGAAGTTAGGGGATTTAGGTTATTTCATAATTGGACACCCTTATTCGATCGCAGTCTTCACATTCAGATAAGCTTTTGAGCTAGTCCAATTCGGTAGTAAATATCCTAGTCTGACAATAAGCATGACCGAATTATCAAATCCAACTCCCCAACAGCAACATAAATCACAGAACTTTCATTACTGATTCAAACCACGCTCAGCTGGTTCACTGAAGATAGTAACTTCAACCGAAGTGGGGAATTCTGATCACGGGGTTATCAGTTGGATAAAACAGAGTGATTCCGTTCACTCTTCTTTCGAAATGATCGGGCAAGCTTAACAGTATTCATACATTAATCAGTCAATCTACTTAAGCGGTGCATAATTAATATGACAGAGAAACCCTTAAAACACTTTTGTCCGTTGTACCTTCTACCGCATTCAGTTTTAGTACATTATGAATAACGTAGTTTCAGTCTTTGTTTGAATGGATGTTCTCTAGAGTAATACCCCAGATACAAAGAAATATTTGAAGCTAGAGGTTCTGTCGGTATTCAGTTTGGTTCGCAGTGGCACAACTTAAATTCTGTATACTTTAGACAATAAATACGCCCGAGATTATTCGTTTTTGAAGACAATATGCCACTGGTTACGATGAGAATATCCATTTCACGTGACTTACGTACATCAGCCGACATGCATTCCATATTTTGTCCGTGCATATACTACGCAACAATGAATTGTTAACAACTATATCACGAAGTAATGTCTTAAATTGACTATTCTTGCTAATGACACCAAAAACTGACAAACACGATTACATCGAATATTACAATGTCACAGCGGCACGTTTTGGAAACCTTCATGGTACTGTCCCATTTCAGTTCAGTTCGGTATTTGAGAAGCCTATTATTGATATTGGGTTGATCCATATATGCACGACAACACCTGTGATAAAAATACTTTTGTCACTTTAGATCGATTATCGTTATGGCCATATCGGATAACACCCCATCAGTCGAAACCTGTTCCCCTTATGTGCCGAAATTCAGTTCAAACTAGCTAGGAGATAAGCAAATTTAGCAAGAAATTTCTATGTAAATTGAATACACTTGTTGTCACTTTCATAAAGAAACTTTTAACGAAAGCACACGCTCTCTCGCAAGCATACTTATTCAAACTGCTACTAAGTTGCTAACAAGGAGGCGTTTAGTATTGATTAAGATGAGACTGATTTTTTCAAACTGAAGTAGACCGTTAAGTTAAATTTTCCCATACGGTTAGTATTTTTGTTGATCCAACATCAAAACTGCGCTAGTCTTATGTTATTGTTACCCTCATGGTATACCTAAAGCCTATATTAAAATGCGGGTCAGGATTGTACTAAATGTTTTCAATCCTGTTGAAAAATAGTAGGAACTACTGCAACACTATCCTTTGGACAATACTAGAGTTTCACGAGGTCCGTTAAGCAACTTCCAACGAGTTATTTTGATCCACACGAAAGGTTTCAATCGTCCTGCGGTTTTGACGAAAGTATGTGGAAATTCTATGAGATCCATGAAATATACCCTATGAGAAATTCAGCATGTTGACAAAGATGTTCTGAACCCACTTGGGCGTTTTATCTTGAGCCAACTATCGAGGTGTGTTTTGTATCTTGTCAATAGCGCTGTCTTCCTTGAGACGGTGGGTGAAGTCGCAATAGAGCGGGTCGTAAAACTTTGACCGTTGTCATATAAGCAGAGACTGGTTTAACTGGGACGTTCCGCCACATGTTGCTACCTTGTAAAGTCGCTTCCGATTAGCATCAGTTGGAGGGTAGATAGATGATCTGACTCCAAAAACATGCAGTCTTTCACTAAAGGGTTAGCCACCGTACCCCGGGTGAGTCTTTCAGGTTGGAGCTAGGACGCCTTACAGAGTCCGCAGCTGAAGTTTTTGGGTGACGTTACAGCTAGCCCACCTCAGATATGTGAGCTCTTTCGTTGTCTGGCCGATATTTTTGTGAAACTAGTGCATCTGTAAAGCTTTGCAGTGAAACTGTGTGAAAGCATTGCTGCTAAGGACATCCTAGTTTTTTATGGCTTTATTGCTCTCTTCCAAACTACAGTCAGCTTTACATCACATGTTTGTGCTTAGGCTTAATCGGAGTTTCACTTAAACAGTCAAAGCGTCAATTCACACAATTTATGGTCTGGCGACTCTTCATCCATATTTCCAAGTGCATACTTCAGAACAGGAGATAACAAAACAGAAAACAGTGGTCAAATTTGGAATTAAACATACAAGGAAAACATGCTGCACAGCTATTCGTTAATCAATCAATGGCACTGTCACCATGATATTGCTTATCTAATTAATGAGTTTTTCTTCACCTAGAGGTGAACATCAGCGTGCCAGAGTAACTACGTCAACAATTCTTAACAACCATAGCTTGTCGGTTGTGTGAACTATTGTGAATGCCCGCGAAGGATCTACCTGGCCTAGCTAAGCACCGAACCAACTTGAACCCTCAAGGAAGTAGTGCCATTTTATGTCCGACAGATCTCCGTTCAAATCGTTAGTGCAGAAGACGTACTAAATTTAACTAGGAAGAAAATATCCTCAGTTGATGTATCATATTTTTCAAGTGACCTGTCAAAAGAAGATTAATAACTCTGAGTTAACCGTGTTGACTATACGTCAGATATTCGTTTGAGTCCGAGAACTGAAAAGTCTATCGTATTTGTGCTCTAATCTGAGAGCCTGAATTCCACTGGGAAATTAATTGGTAAATAAAAGTGCCTGGCAATAGTATCTCACAGGAACCACTTTTTAGAGTCGGCATACATCTCTGTAAGTATCAAAATGATCGAGCAAAGGTAAACACTAATTAACAGGTTAGTTACGATTAGTAGATGCCATGTCTTGTGTGCAAGCGACAAAACCCTAAACCCATGTTCATTTTAGTTACTCTTAAGCCAGCACACAAAAAAGTAAAATTCAGATTACATTTGGAACTCGATGGCTTAGCTAGCTGTACTTGTCGTGCAGTGTGCGGAAGGTTCTTTTAAGCCTAAGGTTAACAGAATATCTACTTCAGCAATTCCGTCACAGTGCGTCAGACTTTGACTATAAATTCCGCCCAAAATGCCGTAAACATTGGAGCAAAAGCATCCATTTGTCGCTTTATGAAAAATCGACAAAACTTACCATAATCACCGAAAACAACATATCAAACAGCCGGTGAAAATGGATATATATATATATAGAACTGTTGTGAATGTTATTACCTATGTACACTATCTTAACAAAGCAAACAGACTAACCCAAATGACTTTTATATGCCCGATCGAATTATGCATAGGATGTGATCCTAATTAACAAACCAAGCAACATCAAGCGAATCAACAAAAATGGACGTTCTGCTAAAGTTTCTGGTTTTACTCATCAGCTTAAACCGCGAATTAGAGCATACTTATTATTTGCTGGTGATTCTGGTAATCACAACACTTCCCACATGCGTCAAACAACTGATGCCTCTCCTCACTTAATTCCTCCAGATATCAGCAAATATGCCGGGCGCAGGTTGGAAATAATGAGCGACTGACTGCACAAACATTGGACATAAAACCGATTGCCCGCAACACAATCCTGACCTGTAAGCAATCCGAGTCAACCATAACCCACCACTTTTCGTTAAGGCGGCATTAACTTCGTACTGTTATTACGTTCAAAATTTGCGAAAGTGATTACTATCAGAAAATATCGGAGCATTCCGCACATTCAGAATTATGTGGTTATCACGCTCCCCGTACCGTTTGAGAGAAGGGACACTGCACCAGTGGACGATTGAAATTGTATTACAGCCTTGATATTTTGTGTGCAATTTATCCGATTACGTTACCAGTCTGCGAGACTTCTTATAGAATTGCAAAAAGGAACCTGTCAAACCAAAAGACGCGAAACGTCGCCTTCCTGATTTAACTCCAATTGCATGCATAGGAAGAATACAACAAAACTCCTATTCTACAATAGATAGAAAAAATCGCGCACTTAGAAAACGGGGACAACATAGTTGAGATCACGTCAGAACAAATACATATCGCGTTCAGAGTTGTACTGACATCTGTATCTGACATCTATTAAGAATAATGCGTTCATAATGGTTACCGGAACAGAAGCGGATTGGTTATGCTCGCATGACGTATTTCAGGAAGATTACCTTAAAATTCTTGCTCAAAGCTATTACAGATGGATTCATTTTTAAACAGATATTCATATAACGTGTTTATGTTAAATATATCAGGTAAATGCATCCGTAATTTCTATTCTACGATTAGTTAATTGATCGGGCAATCTTAGATAGCAAGATTCACATATCTTCCTTTATTTTCATCACTCACAACTGATCATATGTAGAAGTCTACGTGATACGCCTTTCGTTCTTACTGTGAGATCCACGGTCAGTACGGTCACCCGCTAAAGTGTGAACCGAAACTAAACTGCAGGATATAACAAGGTTGTACGCCAATGAAGAGCTATAGCAACAGGCAGAAAGTCCATCAAAATGCCAAACAGCAATCAACTTGGAATTGTACACTGCCAACTGACTACATATAGCATAGCTAAGTGATAGGTAGATACTCCACATGTGTCGTGTTTTGCAGTTTTTGATTCAAACAATTTTCTGCTGGTACACTAATACATTTTTTTATTCTGATAGGAAGCCAACCTCAAGAGGCTGTAAAATGTACTGTTTTGATATGTATGTATGTATGTGCGAATATATTTTAGCCAGCCATGTTCAAGGGACATTGGAGCGTTTAACTTCACATCTGTTTTTTGGGGAAATGCATAACAGAAATACGCCATGCATAAGTTTCTCTTCAATAAAATCTCTTTATTTGTGAGTTTCACTATTCGAACATTAAAATAAATGAGGTAGTCATGTTTATTCACGGTTATAAAACTGTTTCATACTTCATCGACCATAATGTTGTCTTGGATAACTGAAAAAATTGTATTGCCTAGACACATCTCGCATTGAGTTAGACCATAATAACAGGGAGTCATTTGACTGATGAGCAAACTGTTTACTTCATGATCACGAGGTTTAAAGAAAACCCCTTGTTTAGAATATAAATGTAATTTGTCTATAAGGTTTATAGCTGTAAATGTTAAATCTCATTAATCCCAAGGGAATGGACCAGACAAACGTTCTAACTGAACTTGTAAACTCCAGACGACTCGTAACAAATTTCGTATTTTGCTTTACTTCGTGTAAGCACAAGTTTTATAAAAACTTATCTGGTTTAATGGCACGTGCAGTTTTGAAAAATTATAATAGATTTTGATTAGAATGAACTTAGCCAACTTAGACGTTTTGCAAACACTTGAAACAAAACAGGAATAAAACGTTTTGTGATCACGTAAATGTGTACTGAACGTACAGGCTACAAATAAATTACTGTTTCGGTATGCTCAACGGTCTCACGAGTAGTGAAACACGAATTGTGCTGTTGTAAAAGGTGGCTTACTTGGTATTGGGAGGTACCGTTTGTCCACTGTAGTGAAACTGGCGAACATGTTATATGACGGAAGTACCCTGCTTAGTAACTGCAGTGATACATCTGTTAAGGTACTTCCATCTGTGTATACTTTTGTTTTGCAGTTGTCCAACTTTGTACATTCGGACTGCGTTGGTTACATTTATGCTCACTATTTTCCCTTTATTCCGAAACTATTTGAAATACACAAAAGTCGGATCCAGTTGAACAGGCCCAGGCGTAATTTACAAGCAAAATCACTTTTTCAGCACAAAAGGAACTCGATCTTCACGAGGTGAATTTGTTTCGTGGGTTCTTCAATCGAAGACACGTAGCACTCAGAACTGAAACAAAACGAACATGTCACTGTCAAAAATCGCCCATGATTTCCTAAAGTTTGCCTAGCTTTAGTTAATAAAAACAAATGTTAAATCTCCATGAGCGCACAGTGTGGGCATGTGACAAGATCCTAACAGGTATATTTAGTGAAAAGGAAAATGTTACGTGGCTGCAGGCCGTATTCAGATCTAAGTACGGAATAACCTCTTTGTAGTCAATTTCTTATGTGAAAAGTCCCACAGCTTTGGTTGAAAGAACCGCGATCATTGTTTGGCTGCCTTACTTTGGTAGACCTCCATTGGCCGTCTATCTGATTTCCCAATGTATATGTTACTGCAGCTACAGATGAACAAATAAATACCATGACTAGCAAGGTCGGGTGTTTCGATTGTTTTTAAACACGTGCTTCTGTTATGCTTAGTAGTATATGGTCGAGCAACACCATGAGTTAAACCTATTCCTCCTTCATAAACGCATTTTAACAGTATTACAGTGACTTTTACTCTTATGTCTAAACCATTATTTTGGCTGTTGGGTTGTGATTTTTTTGTTCCATTTTCACGTGGTACGTGTTTGTGAATGAAAAAGAGCGTAAGAAGTTAACTCACTTCGGATATTTTCTGTTCTCTATAATTTATTCTAACGTATAAAGAGGACAACCCGATTTACATGTTATCATGAGTTAACTAAATAATGTCACGTATATCAACCGATACGTTGGATGATTCGGATGGAGAAAATCTTTTCAAAAGTTCATAAATTCAAAATATATTTATACTCAGTGTTTGGTTTCATGACGCCAAATTCTCACTTTCATTCACGATCTAGTTTTGATCAGGCGTCGGCTATTATTTGATGCCTATTTCTAAGCCTTTTCATTTTCGTGTCTGCTTGCCTAAACCCCCAAGTCGTCAACAATTTTTCACAAATCTTTTCATTTCCATCTACATATCCATATGTGATCAGTCTACAATGAATGCCACTCCAAAGACATCATATAAATTACTTCTTGTGAATAAAAGTTTTTCATGTCTTCAACAGAATGTAAAATGAACAAAAAGTATCCAGTTTCTTCATTAACTTAACCAAAATGACGAAAAGACATGTTGAGGGAGGTTAATATTCCTTTTGATTCGGCCAATCACTCACTTAAAAATATTAGTCTAAGCGGAGAAATATAACGCGAACTTTTTAAGACTGAAGAAGTAAAACGTTGTGCCTGAATGTTGCCAGTAGGCGAAGGTGCAATCTGAATCAAAAACTCCATGGACATAGAGCTGGTGCCCTCAATTTGATCGATGGGGCATCAGGCATATCTGAATGTTTAGACTATTTTTCTGCAGTCAGTTGAAGTGGAAGCCAGTCGTTTCATATACAGCGGTCAGATCCCCACTCATGCTCATTCGGTTCACTGTGGAGTCACTGTGAAGTTGTTTTAATCACATTAAATCGTCTTTCTAGTGATCATCCTTTGTAAGACAATAATACCCAAACTTATGGGCATGCTCCTTCACTTAAGAGGAGTGATCATTATATGAATGTTTCTAATGGTTTTAACCTTTCACTTCCAGCAAACCTTTGCCTCGATTGTTTTCTGTCAGGTGCACAAGGACAGATGTGGATGTAAACATAATGCAGACTATTCATAATTTACTGTGACCAAATTTGCCATATTGTGTCTGACGTTTCTGTGTACGGGATTGCTCGAATTTTACATTTAGTAATAGGTATGTACTCTTGAATTAGCTACATGAATTTCTCAGTAAATAAATTCAAGTAAAACTGGACGCTGTCTCTCTGCAAACTGTCTGACAGTCGTTAGTGTTGTATGGCTCTAAGCCATAGAATTCAGTGTTACTCATTCAAAGAAAGGATCAGTTGAATTGTTGGATGGTCAGAGTTTGAGACGTAAACAATGCTTCGCTAAATTAACTAAGTTTGATTTGATGAAACCTGGGAATTTTTTGCATACTCAGCGCCACTGGTTGACTTGCCTTATTTGGACACTTTATCGAAGTATTAGGGCAATTCTGTTAAATTTGAAAAAAACAATTCTGTTTTCAAATTAGGTACTTTAAGTCTTAACCCCCAATTTATTAAAAAAACATATTCATTATAGACCGTGTGAAATGCTTGAATGACAAACTTAAGATGGTCCCCCTAGTATTCTCTCATCTCGAAAAGTAACATATCTTTTATTCTTGCACAGCAATGTATCTCTCTTAATGACTACCTTACTGTTCACGTTAAAAAGATACTGTCATCAAACCTCACAACACTGAGTGGTCATTTTCTGTTTACTCCAATTTAATAATTAATACTCTTCAAATATGGTCGTCTGACCCTATTCTGTATTTTGAGATCACTGAAAATACTGGTGAATTTAACAGGTCGAACTGTTGGCTGAGATGTTCTTTTCTTCCCCAAACAAGACAGATTTTGAGAGTTCTTTCATCAGGTTGCGTCAGAAGTCCGTAAAAATGTAGCAAAATCTATACTCTCAAAGTACCACTTATTGACTGTGTTGTTCCAAATAACAATTAAACATTTGTAATCTGAATGGTACTTATAGACAACAGCAAAATACTGCATTTCAGAATATATGGCAAAAATGTGCGAAGAATAAAGTCTGTAATATTCGGACACCGTTTTAACAACAGTTACTTTTAATGCGTCAATCGTCATTCCCTTTGAAAACGTCTAATGTGGAGTTAACATGTACATTGATCAAGAGATTGTACAAGTTTTACTGTAGTGCACGTATGTTCCTTAATTGACCATACGAAACATTTACGGGTGTGGTAAAGTGGGCATGGACTAGCCATTTAAAAGCTTATTTGACTTATATAAAGCCACCTGTGAAAAAATCCAGGGGGTCTAGGGAAGATGATCATTAGACACATCCAGAGGATGTTCAGTGTAAAATGTAGTTTCATTATTAGGACATCAATATATATATTTCGCGATACAGAATGGAGGGTATCTGCTATCGTGTGTTGATTTTTCCTAGTGTGCGTATTTACTGTTCCTAATTAACTCTTCAACTATGTCCATTATCAATCTTATCTATTCACGTACACTACTCACAAGTAGTCAGTAAGTTGCAACAAAACTATCACAGTGGGACACTGTCGCTGATGTTCGTCGGAGATTCCTATAAATTTTCTTAATACATCTTGACGAATTAAAGTTAAAAGATGGTATCTTCAAAATACGTGGAAAAATGAAGGAGAGCAGCACGCTATTTCCCAAACACTACGAAGTAGACGTTTTTATGTGCGGTCTTTAATTCAATTTGCCTTTCGAAATGCATTTTCACCTCCAGATGAACTTCAAAAAAGGTCGGCTTAAGCTTCATACGGGATCATTTGCAGAATTTTCTGCTGGTATCCTCAAAACAATGAACATACTTACAGGACTAAATAAAGAAAGTAAAAAGCTAAAACGAAGTCTTTCTTTTCACATTTTACTTCACGCAATAAATGTTTGCCAAATAAAAGCTGGGGTGCTGTTGAAGACCTGTATTTATCTGTTTTTTATGTGTTTTTTAAGGGAAGCCGTAAATCTTCCTGGCGGTTGAAACCGTATATTTACTAGGACTATAGGAAACCGTGTGTTTGGGATAATAGCAATTCTATTTTACCTACCCGAAAGCTTGGATTAGTTACAATCTGGCTAAATACATCAGTGTGGATGGCGACTGCAGCGGAACTGTTGAGATGTTTGGGCAAAATTTTACGACCATGGCAATTTTGTGGCATAAATTACTGCGTTTGACCAACTGAATGCTGAGAAGTACCTCCAGTCGCTCTATAAAACGATGAAGTTCTTACCAAACCAAAAGGCATTTGTGGTGCCCAATATAACAACAGCACGAAATTTGTAGTTACTGTGTTCGGCAGACCTTAAGATGACAAATTACGATTATGTTCATTGTATGAAAATTCACAGCGCCCAGTATCTCTCATTTCTTAGACTCGCACTGATTAACTTTAACATATTCTTGTTGTTTACTGGGGCTGGAAACGTCTGTGATGAGAACGGTTTGGCAAAGTGTAGGGGTAACTATACTAAAAGTTCTTTATAAACGGTATTCGTTGGCGGTCAACTGGAAAAAGTGCGTCATTCCTCAGATTATCGTTAAGCGCCGTAAGGCTTCAACCAACCTTAAATCATACCCAGTTTAACAGCAGGGAGAGTTGATTCAGACCAATATTCTATCGTATGTGCACTCCACCGTTTCACTAACGGTTAGAATGTTATCGGTACTACCGGAAAGAATCAAGGTCTGTCCCGACCGATGGCCAAATACCAGTACAAATTGCGAGTTCGGTTGTCGGCGCGAGTACGCAACAAGTGAGATAGCCGAATGAGAAACCTGGGGTTTGCAAGCAGGATGCAAATCTTCCAGACTGGTTGTAACACAGACACCTCCGAAGAGCTTTTAAGTAAGGCCCATTCCGAAAGCTTGTACTTAGTGAAACTGTATTGAACGATCACTGATAACCAGTTTCATGTGCGCAAAAATTAGCAGTTCAAACGTTTGGTTTGTCCTGTTTGCGAAGGTTTGGTCTAGTTTATTAACTACCGCTTAACCGATATTGCCATACTTGGAGGTAAACATAATCAGGCTATTTCTTTTAGTAGGCGGCCAGCGAGATAATGTAGTTGCACATTTTCTACAACCCATGTCTTATCGATGTTCCAGTGAATTAGATAATCGGGTATGTATGTATCAAGCGACCACCTAAAGAAGTCCATTAATGGAAAAGATAGAAAACAGTTATATTTGGAAGGTGACGTCTCCTGGAAGAACACCTCTGCTAATGTGTGGATGATACAAGATATGTTTTGAAACATTCGTGCAAACACTTATACCATACGTTTTTCTCCCTAGATACAGTGCAGTTGTTCCTATGTGCTGAACATTGTTTATCAAATACTCATGCTGGAGCGACCGGATTAATTGCAGGTATACCCTTCTTTTTCTTTTCGTTTCCAGTACCAACAGAAGCCGGGTGGGCAGTGTACAAACAGGGTCAATCATTCGTTGTAGAAAATTTACCAAGAGCACTGTAACAAAAACTGAAGTAAACTCATCAAATATCCACCAGATACCGTAGGTAAGCTTGAAGGACGAAGTCTGGCAATATCCCCAATCTAACAATCATCTGTGGTAAAGAATGTAACGTGAAACCTTTCAGCCAACTAGTGACGCTCACGGGGTAAGGCAGCTAATATCGTCTGAGAATAGTTAGGATAACTGTTTCGGTTAGTTTTGTCTTCATTTTTGGAAGGACAAACTTGTGCTGATGAGTGCCATGCTGTCGCCGAAAAAAATTGGACAACTTAGTGCTAGAGCAGCTGTACTCGGTTTGACCGCGGAGCGACCTATCTAGGGTTCTAAATCTCAGGTGAGTTTCACGCGACCCGCCAAAAACGCTTGCACAAACAAAGTGATTCTTCTTAGAAAAACCTCTGAAAGTGGTTGATGAACCACTGGAAATCCAACACGTCAAAAATCACCTTGTTTTTTAGAACCAGTACTATCGAACTGAGGTTTTTATCCAACTTTCATGCTAGCCTGATAAATTCTGTTATTTACAGGTGCGTGGTTTTCTTGTTAACTTAAATCACACATCCACAGTACTTCCGCATACTTCTATTTAGTTTCATTTTAAAAGAAGCGCTGTTCTCAAGTTCCATTATCGTCACAGTCCGTCATTGATGAATATTTTTTAACACGGCCGAGATCTGAACCCCAACCGCGCCGTCTTTAGGCCACCTTGTTGTCCACTGCACCACTGAACTCAGATCAGACGCGACTGAGTTAGACACAAACGCCAAGCTATAGTTGTTTTTGGTTAATGCTGATACTACTCGATCGTCTCGAGAGGAGTCAGAGTAACTATCTTACTAACTCCAGTCGACGACCCCATGATAAAGGCTTCGTGTCCACTACCTCTTTTTTTGATGTATTTAACTTTCACATATACAACGAACAAAGAGAAAAAAACCGCCCACATGATTTCGATGAGATACATTTGTTTACCTCATTTACCTAGTTAATAATAAAAATTATATCGATCGAATCCGAACAAAACTTTTGAATATGTTAGAATAATTCGAACTGATCATTTGGTCAGTTTAATGTAGCAAGCAAATTTCCATAGAAAATGCTCGACCGATTGAACTAGGATAGGCGTACAAATGTAACAAATGAAAACATTTATGAACGTGTATAACACGAATTGCTGTGGTTGTCTGCTAATGAGAAGACCAAATCCAACTGGTTCTGTTAGTTACCAAAATTTTTGTTGATCAGCCATTTGTGTGAATGCATTTTCTAACTAAAAACCATTGTAAAACTCTCTATCGTGTTATTAAAGCTAATTTGTTATGCTACATTCGCACGGTTTGGTTGTTTCTTAAAAACGTTACATGAAGTTAGTAAATCGCGGTTAACTCAACGGTGGAGCGCACAATTTGTAATGACATGTTTTTCGCTCCTGGTCAAATTAAATATCAAGAGTCTACTATTAAACTTGGTTACTCATGGACCTTAGACACTCGCCGTAACCGGCATTGTTGACCCGACAAGCAGGCAAAAGTAAGGGTGACGAAAAATGGCAGACAAGCAGATGATTAATGCATGAGGAAAATCTAAAGGTGTGCAGCTGAAAGACTGAAAGCACAGCCACCGTTTACTAACGCTGTTAGGTGCTTCATAAGTTGGTCGTAACCAAGCACACTTGCCCTTTTTACGGCAGCTTGTAAGCCTAGTAGGTGGTGTCTTTCTGTCAATGCATTCGTCTCTCAAACCGGCATCAGAGACCGCCAAATGCAACTAATGGTAGAAGTGTACTAGCCTACTGTATATAGTAAATTCTCTTTTCACATAGACATGCGATAAATATTAACATTGTCAACACAGACGAATACATTGTCGCGTTTATTCTGAACAAGTCATTCATATGGAGCTGCTTTCACATGTAAGATAACTGATTCCTTCATCTGATACGGTCTGAAGCCAAAATACATCTTTGTTCAAAGTTTAGTATTTCACAAAGTTAGAAACTCCCCTAGTCTTACTGTTTGTGCATTAGTCAATCAATATCTGACAGTAAACAGAGTCAGACTTAATGTTGTTGGCGTTTTATTGTAAGCTGAACCTAGCAACTGACCTGCAAAAATATCACCATCATAATACATTTTAACTGTCGAAAAGGTTCAAGGAATTTGCTTCCGTATATTCTTCACTATCGTTTTCCTAGATTCATTCACTTGTCGTTGACCTTTGCTCTAATGTGAGAATGATCGCTTGGTATTAACCCTTGGTTCTTTATCTGATCTGTCCATTTCGTGTGTTCGACTCATGCGGTCATAAATTGATATAAAGCCCAAGTTTTCTCCAAGCAGTGATAAGGAGAGTGGATTTAAATTCATGCTTGTGGAGTTGATTGTTCGATGCACAGTATGATTTCGGTTTATGTTCCGTGTGTTTGATGTCTGCCTCAGTAACTGCAGCTGAGTAAATACATTTTTCATGTTTACGAAGTACAATTTGGTTCACATTTGTTTGGCATTCCATTTGGTACATTCATTTGAGAATAAACTGATTTTGTTAGCTCCATATTGCATTTTTAACGTTAGTATTGCAATATATTCTCGGTCTGTTTATTCATTACACAACCTACCTTGGAAATTGTCTTGTAGTTATTTCTAGTAGCCACTACACCATACTAGTCTAGTTGAGTGACAACTGGCTGTACGCTCGTCTGTGATAGACTGTACCAACCTGACGAACATTCACGAGTTTTCAGTGCAAGATACCATTTTAATTCGTTTCTAACATCTTATTCCGTCTCAAACAATTCTGTCAATTTTTGTTACGCACAGTTTGTGCTAAGATGGGCACGTACATTTCACAATAATCTATATAGCACTACGTCTTCATTGATTTTATAATAGGTTAGGATTTGTTATTATTAAGAGTGTTATGTCTAGAATGAACATTTTGAAAGTTCTTACATAAAAATTAAGTAATCTACAGAAGGAAAGGATTGTTTGTAGAATTTCAAACAGCGTGTCAACCATTTTGATGTCCGTGTATGATGTAGTGAACATATGTCGTATTATTCAACTCATGTGTTATGTTGAACATAAAATTTGCCAATACGAGATGAAAGTTATTCGTCAATGCAACCCGCACAGAGCTCCTTCCAAAAAATGGTTCAAGTTAAATTAATTTTTAATCACAAAGTGCAAATTCGCCAAACATTTTTGTAGAACTATGTGCCATAGTAAATTTATTATGATCTATTATATATCAAAGCATAACTGAAATGACTTTGTATTGATCATATCGAAATAGTTATACTCAAACAACAAATTGTCAGCTGAGTCCAACAGATAACTTATCCAACTGTAGGTATGTCATTACACTTGACATCGTCGAGGTCCCATCGCCAGTGGAGATACTGGTGAGCGTTCCAGTCGGTAAACCTGAGTAGGAGTAAAATACTGATTCCAATTAGAACAATGTAAAACATTCAATTTTTATGAGAACACTTTTCTATTGCATCCATACAATTATATTATGATCACGTAACAACCAAAGCAGCTGTTACTAAGTACTTCGTTATCTCGAATAACTAACGTTAGATTCCAGCATTATTCAAACTGATGAACATCATTGCAAAGTTAAAAAGGTATCGTTTGAAACATAACAAAACTACTGCAACCCTTCAAAAACCCTAAACATAGAAGTTGTATTTATGTAGGTTGGCACCAACCTTCGTTTCGTGAACTCTAGATATGGACACATACCTTGGGCAAAGTGAGTTTGAACTGGCGAAGGTGTACCGCTTGAACTGCCGTGTACCCTATCAGTGCGCTGATTAGGCACCACTCACTTGCTGCGCACAACACATCAACCGTGTATGTCTGTCACAAAAAAGAATAACACGTATGGTTTCACCATTAAGATTCGACCACAGTTGACTAATGTGAGAAATAGTGTAAACAGGTTAACTTAAACGCGCTTTTCCGGATTGGAACCAGAAAACATGACATTTTCATCTTTTATCGGCTTTCAGTGTTACGGTGCAGTAGTTGCCGAAGTAATCCATACCAAATAGTATTTTGGACTCACAATATAATTGCAACAATTGCATCTTGCTTCCGCCCTACTCAATATTCACATTTATAAATATCAAGGCAACGATTTGAAATGCGTGTATAATCCCCAGTATGTGTGTACATTTTGCCTAGTTTGACTGAAATTGCTTTCAACTTTAAAAAAGCTCAAACAATTTAAACAAGATAGTGCATTTGCATCCAAGCAGAAAAAACAGCCGGTACACGTGACCTGTAGCTTTAAAAAGCCGAACTAACAATGAAACAAGAATTAATGCTTTCGGACAATCAAAACCGTTGTACCTTCAGAAATGTTTGAATTTCGAAACCACTTGCGCTGGAGACTGTCAACACCGCTGATGATCACAACAGTTACCCGCTAAATATATATTGGTAATATTCGGACAACACTACTTTTACACTAAACAATTGGAAAACTGAACGATTATCACAAGGACGCTCATTCTCCGAAACTCATATGTACATGTTTACTTTACACTTTTCTACCAAAACACACATTCGAAGTATGCAGTAGGCCCTTCTTAACAGTATGAATAACTAGTGAAAACAAAAAAACAGCACGAATTCTTCACACACGACATCAGAAAACAACAATTAATAGCATGCGCTAAGAGTGATGTACAAGATATGTGGACCATACAATTCACTGTATGGTATACTTAGATGCTTCGAACTTTAAGAAAAGTGTGACAGGGGCGATTGTTATAATTTCAGGAACCGAACGGCAGTTTAATTCCGTGCACGACAAGACAAAGCGTACAGTCTGCTCAGAAAAGCAAATGAATCTGATAAGCAAAGTTTAACAGTTAGCTAACAGTTGCTTTTCCAAAAAACGAGCAATCAGACCACCATTTGGTCAAACAATCAACGCTACATTCGGTATAACGCCTTATTCCAAAAAATGGATACTACCCACAGTTGAGAAAGGGTCATTGCCTCTAAGGTCCAAATCTTACTGCATTTATCGGTTACAGCCCACTCGTGTGGTCAGTTGCACACCGGACTACATGAACGCGCTTTAACTTGAACTGGACATTATATGTACCGGTCTTAATACCTTGTGTTGCACAATGAACGGAATGTTGTCATACAGAAGCTAAGATCATTATTTATTGTTAATTTCTGGATGTATGGTTATGTCAGACAATATGTGTAAACTTATGTCGTCGAAACCACATAGCAACCAATTGAAGACTCTCCGTACTTCAAGGAGACTATCACCATTCATACTCACGACATGTACTCAATATTCCTGCTTTTGTTTTCCCGCGTGTGTGATTCTGCTTCCTGTCTTTGTTAACCCTGTTTGCTTCTGACATATGAAAAAGAAGCCTAAACGGCACAGTCACTGGTATATAGCGAAATTCTCCAGACAATAATAACTACGGTTTGTTCTCTTCGAATTCTGTTAACCACCTCATGTCAGAAGCTCACTGTCTTTGTTTAGTTCATTGTCAAAAGTTTGCTCTTAACAAGGGATTCTTAAATATGAGAGCTCACATAGAACCCAACATAGAGAGAAAACAACATTTTGTGCTAAAAACTAGATTACCTTATCTTCTGGATATCGATGGAACAAGCTTTTTGGCTCCCCAAACATTGGCAGAAGAACGTCGAACAGTTTGACTACAAATTCGGATAAATTTAGGATAAGTTTGTTTGAACAAGGTTGACAGCGACAAGCATCTGTGTAAACACACAAAAAACGATCTGTTGCAACATACCCTGTAAATAGTACTTGATATTCTTCAGCGGTTTCTAGTGGTCATTCCTAACATCTATATCGTTCTAACAACTGAAATGAATATTCATTGTTTAGCTTTCAGTCAAACCCTTCTGGTTACTTTACAGTCGAAAAGTAATGTGTCACACGGGGAAATGGGCATGGATTAATAGGTGTGATAAGCTAACTGGTGTGTTGCTACAGTCACAGGCTACTGGTGCACAAAAATTCCAGTACAGTGACACGGCAGCCGAAATGTGTGAATAGACTAAGACATCTATTATTCAGCGCTGTGTTATTTACAAGTAAAACAACAGGATTTTAAACAACCAACTGTGATGTACCCCGCAATTTAAAAAACAATCTGAAAGTTTTCTGCTCGCTTGAGGTTGTGTTTCATCCCATGGAATTCATACAGCGTGAGTACGAAATGGAGAAAAAAGTCGTCCAAATACGTATGTATCCATGATTAGTACTTGGGTTTTACTAATATTTCTGTTAGCACGGCTGAATCTCAAATGTTCCGCTAAAAGAATGCGTCTTATGGAGAGATTCTAACTCACGGTTTGTCCAGACGGTTAGTATGAGGTGAGTATTACTGCGATTCACATACCAACCGATGTCGAACCGTGTAGTAATTATTGCCGTAAAACAGAATGATCCAACTTAGGCAGGATCCACATCAGGCTTCTTAGATCTGATGAAACATCGAGCGTTAATTACAACAGCCCTGGAGCTATCAACCAAAGTATAAAGTGATAGCCGCTATTGTCTTCCGGGCCCAGAAGTAAGTCAACAAGAGCAATATGAAGAGAAGACGGTAGCCGAGAAGGTTTATTTTAATTAATTGAAGTTCTAAAGCGCTCAGACCACTTGGTCAGAAACAGGTTGCTTCACAGTGTTTCCAGGTGGAGGAGATTTCAGATCATTTTCAATCTGTCACCCTTTTCGTTGAATCTAAGCGATGACAAGCTTACCAGAATCTGTTTTGCGCTTTCTAATAGTCTCAGGATTTTAGTCTCGAACAGCATGCTCACATATCTTAGCGATCATTTGATACTTGCTGGTCCGTCGTGATTTATAGACCAAACTATCGCTACATTTACTTTATAGTAGACAAGTCAATGGCTTGCAGATCTAAAGCTAACATACCAGAGCAATGTGTGGAAATCAGTCGTTAAGGTAACATCGACAAAATGGTTTACGCTACTGCGTTATTGGGCTGTCAAGCATAAACTGTTCAGCTTGTACTCTACCTACGGTGCAAGTTAAGCAGTTTGAGAAGAACGCAGTGCTCTTCTGTGTGATAATTAAAAGAAAACGCGAAACACATTTGCAAGGTCAAATTTGCGTTACGCTGTGAGATACAGAGACTTATGCAGGCGCCTTCGTTACAGGTTCAACCGTGGTTGCGAGACCCGTTGCTTAATCATCTTCGAAGTGTTCTCAAATGGACACAGTCTTGCCGATGTACTAAGCATCACTTCTACTTCGGAACTTGTGGCTAACAATGGATTTAACTGCCGCAGACCCTCTGTCCTTTTCACGAGAGGCGATGTGAAACCGAAACACTCGAAAACAAACGACCGATCCTGAAGCATTAAAAGTCGTGTTGACGAAACTAACCAGACGATGCTATATTCTGACGATGTGACGCTCTTTGCTGTTTGAATTATCTTTCCATGTTGACAAATAAACGGACTTGAAGAGAACTGCTACCCATCGTGAATTTGAAGACAAATGGATACATCCGACTGCATATTTGAAAACCTGATTAATTCCACTGCAGCTGGTCATACGCATATTTTAGTGTAGGTTTTTATAAGGCAAAGTTGAGCGGACCCATTAAGGTCTTTGGTTTCAAAGACGTTCGTACAACCGAAAGTTGACAACTGCTTCAGTCCGGTTAGATTTTGTCCACATACATTTAACAGACCTCTCTCTATCAACAGCAGGACATGGCCGCCAGTTCACAACCAATTAGATTACTACAAACTGTTCTTTGTTGACCTTCACATAGTAGCAACTAAATGTACCTTAATGAAAACCGTACAGTATCAGTGTACTGCCTGTTCTATTCTCGTTAGTGAGGTGAGAGTATAGTTCAAATTTTAGTCACTGTAGTGTGATGTCATTCTCTTCGTCTGTTCTGAGGACCACGATCCGTGTAGCGAAGTTTAATTCACAGAATGAAACTCCAGTCGCTACGTTTCGGTTCACATTAAAAGAAAAACACTAGTATGATATATACTGTAAAGTGGGCTGAACATCAGGCATATGGCGAACGTTACTCATCTGACTGAAGGAAAAAATAACAAGGTGCAGATTTTATGTTCAACTGAAAAATCGTGAGCACCAGGCAAACTTGCATTTATTTCGCCCCCACTTTTGATTTACTTTTGGTTTCACTTATTTACTCTGCAACCATAAAGACAAACATCAAACCTTTCTTTTACCGCGTTTTTACCTCTATAATAACCGTACGTGAAAAATTTATTACCAAAATAAAAAACGCTTGGCGGCATTTTCAGCTTTTCGCTCTTTGTGAATAACATCACCACCTCATAGGTTGTATTAACGAACGTTCTCTTCTGGCTTGCCACTCAACACCTTAAGACTTCAAAATTAAATAATTCTGGTTCATTCTGCCAGGTTTAAGCCACATTGTTCCACTGGATTATTTACCAGAGCCATACTCATCCAGGCGCTCGCAGTTGTATGATGGGACGTGGAATGCAACACCGAAAATTCCCCAGCCTGATTCCTCGTTCTCCAACTGAGCCAAAAGAGGAACAAGTAATTGAATTTCGACGTCAATGAACACGCTTGTTTTCAACAAAGAAAGACAAATGCAACAAGTTGGTTCCCATCTAACATGCACTCAAAAGAATGACTTAATAGAAGTGGTGAAATGCAACTGGATCAAAAAGGGACTTAAAAGCCATGGGTGTGAATCTAACAGCAAAATTCACTCTGTTGACTTACAACATATTATTCCCACAACACACTGCAGAAGCAGGATTGAACGAGTGACCACAAACAAGCGGCCAAACCTCAAGAAACGGATGTGCAAACATAGCTCGAATGCCAGGCTCGCAGTTAAACTAACAAAAGTAACCATTGTGAATTTGTAATGCAGTTCGTTGTCCTCCACCATCTAAAGTAAAGATAAAATAAATGTCTTGAGTTAAAAGATCCGAAACCAACTGTTTGAACTGAATGTGTATTTCAGTAGACCAAGTTAAGATTACGCGTTCATGTCTTCCAGATAGTATCCTAATTTTGCTGGATGCTGAATACCCTAAAGTACGACTCTATCGTCCATAAAGAATACACTGGCAAACATCCGAACAATTCCTTTATAGTTTCTACCGTAACCTACAGATTACTATACATCCCCATGGACAAATCTTATCAGCCATGCTCCAGAAGAGTAAGCGTGTATTCATTGGCAGTTGATTTATTAAGTTCTGTAACCAAATAAACCATTAGACAAGCAACATATTACTCACATTTAACCAGTAGTTCAAGTAGGATAAACCGAACATTATTATTGGGATTCTTATTGGGATAAACTTCGAAATTAATCACTTCCAAAAGAAAGTTATAGAATAGAATTCAGGCCTTTTCGAAACATTCGGAGAGGATGACTTGGCCCTGTTTAAAGTGGCAGCGTTGAAGTAATCGTCCACAAGTTCTTCTTGGAAGAAAGCTGACAGTAGTTCAATCTTCGATGTTGACGAATATGCTATTGGGTACTAACAAGAACAAAAGTTGACTCTACTGTGTCTTCCAACAGAGGCTGGATGAGCAGCATTTCCGAATGAAGAAACTGCAAATAAACTCGCTGGCTGGCGCAGCTTCATTTTATTTGTTCGTATTTAACAGTTGGTCAACAAACTATCGATTTTAAAACATCCATGACACTTACAGTAATGCAGAATAAACCAACTTCACCGATTCCCATTAGTAGAGTCAGGAGGCGTAGTAGACATAGCAGAACATTCGCAAAAGTCGATTGTGGTCGCTGATTCAGCTTGATTCGAATCGCATCGCACCAGATCCACTGAGATATCGTGGCTGTATTTAGACAACAAAAAAAGACCCACAGAGTATTATGTGCACTAAACTAGAACAAATTATTCTGGAATTGAGTTACGTCATTAAATGCGTTCATGTTACTTGTTAAGTATCACAGAAATCATTAAACAACATCATTGAGCAATTATATGTTAGCATTCCTCTATAGTTATCAATGAACCAGGTTGCATATTCTACCTCTACGTAGTAATATTGTGGTTAGTTAGTATGAGTAAAAGAGTTTCCCATCTACCGCGTTATTCGTTACACATCCCGGAACATATGCCGGACAGCTTTTCAGCTGTTAAGTCGTTCGATAGAAAATGGATGTTCAGACTGAGCCGTATATGAGAACAAATTTTCAATGAGTATTGCAAAATGCACTAACATATCTCTGGTATCCTACTTTTGAACGTCTCAGCACTGCCTTTT
This sequence comes from Paragonimus heterotremus, assembly GCA_013368495.1. Taxonomy (NCBI): domain Eukaryota; kingdom Metazoa; phylum Platyhelminthes; class Trematoda; order Plagiorchiida; family Troglotrematidae; genus Paragonimus; species Paragonimus heterotremus. The sequence continues at coordinate 112,550 of LUCH01000988.1, forward strand.
TTAAATTTGTATGTTTAGATCAGACTTTGTGGCTTTGTCACGCAATTGACTTCCGTACAGAAGCTTTCTACCCTGAACTTCGAAATACAGATTCACTAACATTCTGTTTTGAACGATGTCTTATAAGATATGAGTTGGTAGCACAAAACGTGGTCACATTAATTTCCAGGAAGCTTATAGATCCGAAAGCATTGTAGGCCGGGAGTTTTGGAATAGCACATTTAGCCACTAAAAGCAACCGGTAAAATTATGAACAGTACACAGCTGTGCGCTTTACCTCAGTTGTTAAGCCTTACAGTTCACCTGCAACACTTTCATTCCGGCGCACTCATCAACCCACGTTTATACGCCATATATTTATGAAGGCTTGACAGACAAGCTTCAGGCAAAACGACTCACATGCATTCAGTTACCGTCATAGGAAAAATAGGATTTATGTTGCACCTGTTTTATCTGAGAACCCGAACCATGGTTTTTCTCCAAAACAAACTAAATAAATAAGTGTGCTTAGTAAAACTTTATTATCCCTCTTTGCTATCAGTGTGTCCACTTTTGCTTATCTGATCATAGTTGACTTTTCGCAGTGAGTGGGTGAAAAGCTTTCACAACTTCACTGAGAGCAACCCTCGGACGTTTCACTACTATTTTATGACTTCTTGTTGTGAGGCAATTTTGATGTCATCATCGTCTTTTGCATTTTTTTAAATTTCTACTTCTGGGACTCTCTTGGGTTGCCTGTCAACTAATCTTCACTCACAAATGTGTCAGTCACAGTCCATCTGTTTTGATCCGTCTTTGATTAGTTGGCTTAATGCTGGTCGGAAGTTTAGTACTTTTCATTTTTCTCTGTAATTCGTAGTTTTTGGTATCAGTGAACACTAATATATGATATGACTTTGTCTAATCCTTAAGTTTCTATGGCTCAGTGAAGTTCTGAAACATGATGGCCCGACCAGCTAACCCAAACTTGAACCAAAATATAGATTACAGAAGGAAAGTTGCCAAGATGACAGTAACATTCATGATGACGATGGAAACACAAGCTCGAAGTGCACAACACAACAATCAAGAGTTCCTTGCTGTCAGTGTAAATCAAGATGCCAAGTAACAAACATTTCCGTGTTTATCTATTTTTCGAGTAGTCAGTTTATCATCTCAGACTCAGTGTCTCTCTCATGATGCTGACAGTATACAAACTATCTTCTATGATGGGGATTAAGTAGGCCACCAGTGCATTGCCTCCTAAAGCCTACTGGCTCAAGGTGTTCCATATCGCACTTCGGTTTTCATGAACCGATTCTTCAGAATAGCTTGCATTAAATGACAAGATCCAAAAGATACCTTGACGTCAAAATGATCTAATGTTACATATACAATATAACTGTACGTCCAATGTTATTTGCTTTATCTAGGTGTGCCAAGTGTCAAGCTTGTACTACAAAACCAAACAATTTGTGTAGCGTTGCGTTAGTTATTAAATTCCATTTCAAAAATACCTTGATGGAAACCACACTATATCCTAATTATTCATATATCTAATATTTGTCAGGGTAGTAAAACATGTTACACACTTAGGTGTGAGTTGATATAACAAACCACATGGTGGTTTGTACAGTTTCGAAAATGAGTTATTATGATAAAAATTCCAGTTAGTTTTAGTAGTTTTCCTTAATGTATATTTTTACGTGTACCCAGATAAATAATTGATGTTACGTTGAGTACCACTCATTTCGGCCTAAATGCCATGTGATTACAGTGGTAAGTTTTCGTATACTGCTCAAAAGAAAAAGACCGAAACTATGAACAGTAAAGTAATTGCAGTGGAAGTAAAACACTTGGTTTCCAGCAGAAATTTGACTGTACTTGATGACTTCTCAACGTCAAACGATAATGATAGAACACAGGTCAAGGGAGTGAACGCAAACACTTCTAAGTAAAATTATTGTAAGACATTACGTCTGCGTCTACAAATCGCTGTGTTTCGTGTGTATATTTTAGGCTTTAAACGGTTGGGCGTAAAGTTCTTAGTGAAATATAGTAACTCAGATTAGTTCAGTGCATTATGATTTCAAATACTGAGCCGAGATTACTCCTAGGGCTTGCGACCAAAACACGTCTGATGAGTAACAAAATTGACTGCGCTTGAGTCATGTGAGTCAGGCTATGGGTTTAACTTACGGACCCGTTTCAGTCTTCTCAAGAATCAAACACTTTTTAGCTCTGTAGCTGCAACTTTTACTTTAACTGTCTGCTCAGATGAGAATTGCCGCCAACAGACATCTCTTTTTTAATCAACGAAAATGATAGCGTGCAAGTTTGGTCAGATGTTTTCATTTCAGTTAGGTTAAGAGTTATTTAGCTGGACAGTATGAGACATTTTTGGTTAAAAACAAAAAAAAGCATTATCGCCCTGAACGTAGATTGTGGATTCCAACATTCATATCTGTTAAGCTTATAACTATGTCAGCCTATTGTTTTTCGATACCAAATAGCTTATATGAATTGCTGCAATCAGTCCTTTTCGCATTCTTATCACAGCAGATTTCAGTAAACGAATGCTTAATATAACTCACCAAAAATTGCATACCACGTTCCCATCAAATAACACAAGTGACTTTCCGGTGAGAATACCATGAACGTACTAAAGGGGGACAAGATAGTACAAATCCAAATTTAACTTCAGTGCTCGGCAAACAATTGTAAGCACTTTTAACTAATCTGCATTGCACCAGAAGAATATGAAAAGTACTGAAAAATATGGTAAATAACTCCCTCTCTTTAACGAGCTTAAATTTTTCTGTTTAGTTTAGTTATATTTTCATTCTAAATAAACGGGGGTCATGTGTTAACAATTGTTGTACGTCATCAAATTCATCCGTGACGGACTGTGTTCAATTTGTTCTTGATGTCCACAATGGATAGTCACGCTCTAGAATGGATTGATAGATTACATGAGCAATATGTTGATTGGTTGTGTACGGTATACTAAACGTTAGGCAAAGACTGATAGGTTAATCTGTACCGAATATATGATTCAGGTAAAACCAGCTTTAGGTAGTCGGTTCACATTCGGTCTGCTCGTTAACATTTCCCCATTATATCTCCTCAGATTTATACACATTCATCAGACACTGTAAAAATTTCTTATCCGCTTCATTCAAATAATATTCAAATGCAGTTGGATAAACATGCTTTATTTTAAACAGAAACTTAGCCCAGTTTGAAGCGTTCTTTGCTCATCCGGACAGTTCAATAGTAACCTGCTGTTTACAATGAACGTAACAGCCACTTCACATCAAGTAATGTACGCCTAACCTGTTTATAACTTTTTAATGCAGATTACACATTTGAAAGTTACATTGCCTGTGTCTTCTGCAATCTTTTCACGGCGACTGCGAAAAGTAGTCGATTTTAGAAGACGCCATTTTAGTCCCCTTATTTGTGTGAAAGTTTTATTGTCTTGTTGATTAGGGAAACCCTCTTAATGTATGAATGCATCAAACTTACTGTACACAAGAAAACTAGAAATTACATCTTATCAAAATAACTAAAAATTGCAAGCCATATGCTGTTCCCCTTAGTAGCTTTTCGTGCACTCCACCTAGTCATAACAGTATAACTAATTCCAGACATCTATAAAAAATTCCAAGGATCGGAAGGCCTTGGCAACATGGAAGACGTCCACATTGGGAGCAACCATATGGCTACATATTAGCAAAGAATAGCCTGCTGGGTCTGCTATTAACCTATTTTTACAGAAGCCGGTTGGAATCTACATTGTATTAGACCTGAATAAGAGGAAGGCCCATCTTAAAATATGCTGACGACATTCCGGTCAGTTTTGAATGCACAAATCACGAAGGCGCTAAAAGTAAGCGATTGGAGTTATGCCTGGTGTAAATCAAACTTAACGATTTTACACAGCTTTTACTTCCTAAATGAATTCTTGCGAAAAGATTAAATTATCAGAGTTTCTTCTTGTTAAGATTCATCAACAAATTTCTGCTTAACCTGAACGGTACTCACAGTGCAGCGTACAATTGTTTTTAGTATACACGCATTTCTCAGGGTATCTTTATGCAACACACTGAGCTGTCTATGGTATTAGCTCGGTTTATACCCCTTACAATTGGGACAGTCTATTCGAATTAAGAAAGCAGTTGCTGAAGTTCTGTTTGAGGCAATCGGTGAACTTGTTAACTAGTCAGAAAAAGATGTGGCCAGTCGTTAAGGTGTTATGCTTCGGTACTGTCTAAAATGAGGCACAAGGGACAAGGTCCGCATGGTCGTTATAGAAGCGAATGAGCCGGTAGAAGAATCTCTGATATGCACGGTTAACAACCTTTAGCTAGAAAAAAACCCAACTTGCAAGTCTTTTCGAAGGAGACACCTGGTGTGTTCATGGGAATGCAAATGTTATAAATAAACAAGAATAATGTGCAACTTGCGTCAACCAAATTTCCGACTACTACGGGCTAATCCTATGTTCCCGAACCTCAACAGTATCTTATGGTTTCACCTCAAGAAAGAACCACAGTTCTTCCCATTCATTGGGGCTTATGAGCTTTTTAATATAGCGCTTCTTGGTATAGTTATACAGCCTGAGCAGTAGTCACAAGAGGATGTGACTAAGAATTCAAATGTGATGATTCTGTCACCCCGTCGTAAAGCATTGTACAGCGTATTTGTCTACCGAACAGTTTAGCTAAAAGTCGTACCAGACACGTTTTCGATTCGAATAATGTATGTTCCGAATTAAATCTAATCAGATATTAATCTGATTAATTTCCTAAGCAAACATTCATGTTGTTATGGAAGAAAAATCTACACAAAAAGACATGCAATGAGTGGACTATACAAAAGATGCCTTGTAGGAACGCTTGCTAACAAATAATGCAATTTAGTTGAAAGACAGACCACAACTACTGACTTTGAGTACACGGCAACCCTATTCTTAAACAAACATACAGTTAGGTCCCTCGAAAAGACATTAACGTCGTCATATTCCAGTTAACGATTTTGTACCACATGGCGCCAAAATAGTCCTAATACATCATAGTAGCATTTGTTTCACGTCTTTTCAGTTAGGCCTTGTGAAGAAAATCAGGTAGACTCTTTTATTACCACGTTTCGTTTAAGTCGGTTGTTTTATATCACAGTCTCTATTCCCCCTATCCAGTACCTGTTCTGTCTTCAACGGCTCCCCTAATACTGTTCATTGCCTTACTGCCTAAAACGACTTGTTTTCTAAACTTTAATTAAACTGCGTCAGATATAACCTCACAAAACATTTTGACACGCATGTTTTTCATACTGAAGGGAATAAAGTTTGTCTTTGTCTAATGAATGTCAGTACTGCACTGCATGTATAACTCACCTCATGTATGGATAAAATGCGTTTGTGTGGTTTAGTAAACACACGATAATCCAACTGGAACAGAAAATAGAAATAAACGTAATGAGGTTGTCCATGTGACCAAATTGAAATCGATTAATTTCCATTGTCCAATTTTGAAATTAAAGTGTCGATGGAAATAACAGATGCGAGTACTTATGTTTCTAAGTTTTAAAAAAGATAAATTAAATTTATATTTTTCTTCAAAACTCTATTTTTATCACAGTGCTTCAGCGACTGCTGGAATCCTTCTCAACATAAGAATCGACACCTGATACAAAAGTTCCAGTTTTACAAACTTGGCTTTCCTCAACCCCACCTGGCTGGTCCATGCAGAGTAAAACACATTGTGCGAAGATAGTTCTTCGGTCAAACTAAACATTTTTAAGGCGATGCATTTGGCGGTCGCAGAAATCAGTAGGTCATTCATTTGTTTAAAATCTAAAAAGCATCCAGCAAAAAGTGGATCATTACTGACAATTCAGTATCCACAAAATGAATGCAACAAAAAGCGTGGCTGTTTCATTCGCCATGGTAGGCATATCAGTTACTAAGTGTGAGAAACGAATTTTCTTGGGCACAGAGATCCTCTCACGTTTTCACATCTGCTTGACACATTCGTAGCTAACGTCTTGACAGTAAGATCCAACAAAATCAGCTTGTTTCAGTCAGCACAGGATCCTTTATAATTGCTTCACATTGCCCTAACTATATCAGTGTTTTCATTCTGGATTTTTGTTCTGTACTACAACACATCATTTCAAAAGCATACTTGTCTTTGTCCAACCAACCAATTTCTGAACCTGTGTGGAGTGCTGATATCATAATAAGATAATTTTTGTGTTCGCATTCATCAGACAAGGTCTTTTGTCCCGCACGTATACGGTCTGACTGAGACACACAAAGATGATATGCCGTCCTGCAACTAAAATTTGCAGCTTAGTCTATCCTGCGGCTTCACAGTGGTTAATGGGTATTCTGAACCAAGTTGAGAAAAAAAATATACAGCTCAAAATATAAATTTTAATTTGTAGAATTCCGCTACAATTATTGTAACGAAAAGGAAAGTGTTACCTTTGGTTGTATCGCCGTTGTCTGTCAAGTTGATGTCGAATAAAAACATTAATTTTGTTTCGGATTATCTCACATACTACCAGGTTGACATTCAGTTGTTTCATATGGTCTTAAAGAGATGACAGTGTTCTGCAACGTTAATCTAATAACCGTAGTACGAGGTTGATGGAGTGGCTTGTTATTCTTCACTAGATGCACTACCTGTTGACAACTTCCTGGTCATTCTTGTAAACAATAAGCTGCCTTTGGCTATAAAAACACAGGCTTTTGTCGAAAGCATATAGACGCTGTTTTCTGTTTATTGGATTGTTTAGGATACACCTAAAAGGTGCGAGCAATTTTCAGCAAGACTTGTAACAACATTGCCTTCAGTTTGAGGGGGGGATTCACTGAGCCGATGTTCTTTCATGATATGCACCTGGACGCAGATTATATGGTTCATTACAACGAAGCGAGATTACGGCGAAAACTTGGACTGATTAATTTCCACACTTCTACAACTACTTGTCTGCCAGAGTTGAAGATGATATGGCACACTGTATGATGAAGATGACAGGGAGGATCTGTACGAAGGACGTGATGTGACTGAAAGTAGAGAATCTGCGAGGGTTTCTCAACGCCACAGCCCATTCAGAAAACTCTTTCAACGATTGTCTGCAGGGAAGACAGTCGCAAGCCTTAGTTAACATTAATATTAAGAGAAGAGTTTGCTTAGCTTTGCCATTCAAAAAGGAATAAGTGGCTGGGCTGGCGACATCATGTAATTAACGTTATCAGTGCAATCTGATAGGCCACATATTCAGCAGTCACATTTCATTCAGGACGAGTGGTACCACTACACTAGCTGTATAACGTGCCTAACAAGTCTACCTCACCCTTGGTCCTGTGGTTCAGTTTACACAGATCTCACTAATAAGCGCCTATCTGAGGGAATCCGTAAATATCGTCCCGCTTAATTTTGCTTTGGAACAAAAACGAACACCAGTTCATCCACCCTAGCCCACTAATCGACTGTGGTTGTCACATAGGTACAGAGACAGTGGCTTGCGCCGTCTGTTGAGTTCCTGTCACCTCATTATGAAAGGTCAAGTGGGGCATCTTACTGACAGTCGACTACGTCACAGTGGGGCTTCCTTGACCAGACAGAACCTCCTTATCTGTGGGTCAATTTAATCGAGTTCCACTATTTCAGCCCAACTGGCAATGACTACGGAAAATCTAATACGTTTATGTTCGTAACCACAGGAATGTATTGCTATCTGCCCATTCATTCTGTTCCCTACCAACATTTGGTCAGTGGTTTTATAATCGTCGCATAATTAAATGTGAATGTCAAACAAAGCAAAGCAAACTTTTCCCGTAACGAATTTGAACAGAGAAGTCAGAAACAGGTTTTGCCCAATGTATCTCTCGAACACATTTCGCTACATCTCATCAGGTAAATATTGCAGTCTGTGGGTTTATATAGCAAAGTTCAATGGGCATCGTAAAGCTAGACAACAAAACCAACAACAACACAAACATACGCACGCACACACACTCATACACATCAGTTAACGGGGCAGTCGGGTACGGACAAACAAGTCTTCCTGTACGCAGAGGGCTGGCTTCCAGTTGCCAGCTGCCACCGCATCCGCAAACCGGAGAAGCCTCCGATTTTTGCTGCGTGACATAGCCTAAACGTCTTCTCCAGGTTCAATTGAGGTCGAAAAAGTTAATAGGTGTCGAGTAATCGATGACGATGGTTGCTTGTGACTTGTCACCTTCTGACTTGATACCGGTATCGTGGTATTCATGAGCGTATTGCGAACTCAAACTGTGATGTGGTGGTTGACCTAGTTACGTAAATGCCGCTCCGTTCTGCCTATGTAGGTGACCCGGCAAGCACACGAGAATTCATTGATGATGTTAAGTTTGGCGCTGAGCGATAACGGTGTTTTGAGAGGTGGCTTTGGGATTCGGGTGATGGTGAACAGCATGACCAGTTAGGCTATGTAAAACTTGCGTCCTATGAGACGGGTTTTCAACAAAGTGGCGCTTCGGGTATAGTGTGCAACAAAAAATCGAAGGATTCTCCGGTTCTTGGGGGCGGTGGCAATTAGCAACTGAAAGCCACCCCTTTGCGAACAGAAAGACTTGCTCTGAGATCGAAGATTGCGGCCTGTCTAAGAAGTCCTAATAGCGCGGTTATCGACTGGAGCTAACATACAGTGAGTGTGTCTCCTATCGACACGATCGGGCAACCTGATAATTACTCACAAGTGAAAGTGGTTGAGCGTGCATTTATGATAATGCGGTCCTGCCTAATGTGAGGTCAATGGCGCAATGGTTAACACGGCTGCTTCATGAAAGTGTGACCGAAGTTCTAGTCCCAGCGATGCACTACTGACGAGCTTTAATGTGAGCGAAACTCGAGTCTAGTGCTTCTTTTCGAAAGGGGCCGACTGGAAAGTCTATGGGAATGCGACAGCTGCGTTAAATTGTGGGTGATGATCAACCTATATGAAATATGAATGTGTCAGCCAAAAAAGGGCATTTATCGAAAATAGTCTGGTCATTAAGTCTTCGTTTTCCATGATTTATGGAGGGGTTTTTAATTGCTGTGTATGAGTTAGCTGTCAATGTATAGACCTCCAAGATTAGCTTTGTACTACCAGTTGTCAGAGGCTAATGCGTTTACTTTGTCCCACTGAATTTGTGCCGAATTACAAACGCAGGCCGTTACGTCTCAAGATTGAGTTTGCGACGGCTCTGCGCCGGCCCTGGTACTCAAGACATTCGACTCTACGTGTGGCGTTTTTTGTGTGAACACTTATTTACTGAACTGTTCCAAATCAGTTTTCTACATACACTATTTTTTAACGGAACAACTATTGAATGAACTGCTATGTAATTTTTATTCACAACAAACATTTCTCCAACAGTATTGTTTGCGCCTTATTATGTGAAACAAGGTTCCAGTTTTTCTAAGTTCTTTACCGTCATGTTTGGTGATGCCGAGTCGTCCAAGCAGTTGGCCGTTAGAGTGAGAGATTTTCCGACAAAGCGCGTCCGTACGACCGCCTAATGTAGATGTCCTTTTGTATAGTTCACACCGACGGAGCATGATAATATCTCGTCAAGTAAAGTTTCTGACTCCAATATTTGTCATTGGTTCAACCGTTCAAGTCGTCTGCGTGAATATACAGTGGAATACGGCGCCCTACTGATTTACGGTCTATTGGGTGGCTTTGTGATCAGACTGCTTTTGTCAAGTCGTCCGTCCCGGGTTGATGTTTAGTCTAGGCGAAATGATAAAATTTGCTCGCATGGTTGAGTCACGAGCACATCAGATTAACTTGGGAAAGTTTCCATTTAAGACTACGATGCCCTGGTTTTTGATTCTCCGACAAATATCTCAGCTAAAAATGAACACAGTAAAATCCAGGAAAGGAGGAACATTTGATCAAATTGTATAGTTTGATGACGACTGGTTTGTTTTTCTTGTGTAGTTCCTCTGTTCTATAGGAAAATGTCCGCGTCAAATGCGGTGAGTATTAGATGGAAACATTTAGCTTTGCATGATGAACCAGTTGTTTGAAGAAATAACCCCAACTTACTGGAACACAATAAACCTGGTTAGACCAATGTGACTATCGCAAAATAAATTTCTTTTATTTGAAGTATGCTGTTGAGCTGGAGTGATTGCTTAAAGTCTCCTCGAAAATTGTTTCGCTTTTGGTATCAGTGTAAGGTTTTACGGTATTATGGTATCTTAGCACACTGAAAAGTCAAAAAGTTTCAGTTGTCATAGTTTTAAAACACTGTAATCTGTTCCCGTTCAGTTAACCCTTTCCTTTCTACCAGCATCATTTTGGTGCTAAATTTTCGAGAGTTTCCTTATTTCTCGACCTACCTCAGATGCGCTTTATGTGACAGTGGAGATGCATAGACGAAGCATGGTCTCGAACAATTATCTGTGTATTACCCAATTTCAATAAAATGAGCAGAGTTTAAACTGTTGGTCTGCAGAATTCTTAAACATCTTATCTTCCGGATCACTCTAATATTCATACCGAAACGTAAGCACAACCATCTGCTCACGGCAGCAACAAATTTACTTTGGGCTAGGTAGAGTTTGCCTAGTAAACACAGAAATACTTTGAAGTCGAGCTGGAATATAACCACATCTATAGTTGTCACACTCAATGACTCAGCCGTTTTTGCTTGTGAGTTGTACAAACTCCACGGTCCCCCTAACTAGTGCAGGTATCAGTAGGGACGGATCTCACATTCATCACCGATCTCCAAATTGTCTACTGATGTCAAGTAACCGTGTGGCCCCGGTGATCACAGTGTAAACATATGGGCAAAAATGAATTGAGAACAACACAAGTTAATGTTATTTTCAACCAATTAGTTAGAAATTCTGTTGAACAAAACGTTGATAACTTTCATTACCTTTGAACTACTTTTTATATGGATATTCCGTAAGTGGTTAACAAACGTATATCGTAGCAAAAAGCCGAACTAAATTTCTTAGCCGTTTCACTCAGTTCGGAAGATGCTTATGTTTCAAGTCTACATATCGCTGGCTGAACGAGATACAGACAATAGATCTGGGGACATCTCATCTTACGTATATAAGCCCTGTGAGAAGGCCTGAACAACATTGTAAACTGTCTCCATTAGAAGGCCTATATTTGCACTTTGGCGTGTTTAGGTGATCTGGCATCACACTGTACTGGTGATAAACGCCAACTTGAATTTATGAGTTATATAGTTACGTGAACACTTAATTGGAGCGTTATTTCCATGAAAGCGCTTAGTTGGTTTCTTATCAAATTGGGATACAGCCTAGGTTGTGTCCCACAAACTGGTTGAAGCGAACAGGCTATCCTTCATCCATAGCAAATATTTACAAAGAAAACTCTATGTCAACAACACCACACTTGAAAAATGACTATATGTGCATCGTACAACTGAACTGATGGTAACTTCCCGAAAGGAAACTTTATCTGTACATCGTACTTCCAGTCAAAAACTAAAAGATAACTGTGCACGTAAAGATGAGATTCGTATTCATTTGTGGGACGTGTCGTCTTGCTTATATGAGCAAGTGACACCAATGTTAAAGTAAGTATTCCACCTGTTATTTTTTTATTAATCTGAGTTGCTACAAACGCAGCTTTCTTTAAAAATGTATTCTGTTATTCATTCCTTAACATCTGGCAGTAAAACTGAACAAACTTGACTCCTTTAGGCCGCCAGCCATTTTGAGGTGCTTACACTGGTTCAAGTGGTGGCAGCCCAGTGGATATTGTCTTCGAGCTATTTCATCAAAAACAACGGTTTTAACTGCGGCCCAGTCAACTCCATCCTATTAACGTAAACAATATGGGGACTACCTTGTAAATCTTTAGCATTGCTAGTAAATTTGAATTAACTTGTAAACACTGGCAACTAAAGCTGACGATAAAAGTTTGGTCATACCAGATGTAACAAATTTATAGTCACACCCAGCGTCCGAATTCTTACAAAAGTTAACCTTTGCTGCCAATTCAAAAATCCGAATTTAGAGGATCTCAAGACAATAACTTTGTGTTACAAATAAAATCAAAACGTCTACCTTGTGGCTAGAGTTTGTTGCTAATTAGTTCATCTTTCCCAATAACAGAACCAAAATTACATCGGTTTCATATTTTCAGCAAAACGGGAAACTAAGGCGTAAACTTGGCAAAGCTTATCTGAATCAACAATAATAGTTACGTAGCAATAAATTTTGCCATCAACTTTAATTAGTAACGCTTAGACGGATTTCAAAAGTTTTATGAGTTGAACCGAACTGTAATTTGTAAGACAGTATAAGACATTTTTCAACAAGCTGAATTTTATATGAACAGAAGTCAATTTAATAAAAACAATTTGGACATTTTGGGGTTTCGCAATTTTCAACTCTGTTCGTTTAATATTCTACTTCTAAATTGTATCGCCTGGGGACTATTAAAATCGATATGTAATCATTCTAACTCGTTAGTGAACATAAACACTTTCAAAGTGTTTGTTAAGATGAAGTAGAAATAGACGAAGTGCACGAATACCAGATAATTTCCTCGTTGGTTGACTAGCAAGACTGCTGTTTAAATAAATCTTAGTTTGCGAGTGACAATATTTCTTTCTTTCGACATTCAGGATGCAAAAGAGTGAGTGAATGGGAGTATGAGTACCGTTACAAAATGATCTGTTTGAAGCCATTCTAAGTCATATAGGGGTGTAGGCAGTTTCTTGGTTACTCGTATTTTCGTCAGAATAAACGTAACAAGTATCAATAAATAATTTCGTCTTTGTTTTTTTTTCACCACATTAAAAATAGAGCAAGCGGGTTTCAATCACACACATCAAATGCTTTGAGGACAATGGGAACCTGTACAATGTACGTTAACAAAGAACCATCTATATAGAAGTGTCGTATATGATAAGGTACAAGTCAGAATTTTTGCTATCTTTTGTAATAGGCGTACGTATTCAATGTGGAAAATTCTGAGTTTACGTGTTTTTTATTGATTCATTCATTCTTATTTTGGAATGGAAATCACAAAATGTTAAACTAACCATACCAGTAGCGTCAGTGAAGCAATGGTGCAACCTACAGTCGAAATTAAAGCCGGTTCCACTTGGTCTGTCATGAATTTTTTGAGTTTACCGCAAGATAGTGTCCGGATACCAAGAAAAATTCAGACGCAAACTTCTCGAGCCAAGCTTCAATTTATGAACAGCTTATGTGTGTCTTTCTGTACTTTCTGTCTACATCGGTTGCTCAACGCAATTTACTTATCCACCAATTATCGCACGTCATTTGTACGTACACCATAATGACACTTTTTGATTTGTATGTTGTACACTGTTCTTTCTGATCTCACCTGTCGCTCACAGCTACATTATGTTTACGTCTGCTAATTGGCTACTACTGTTTGCTAGAGATCAAATACGCACATATTTGTCATTGTATGTCATAACACACACACACACACAACGAAGTGGCTGTAGTAATGTGTCATATGTCTTTTAGTATGGTTGTAGTATTCACAATTGTGAGTCCTACTTGATTTCCTGCTTTCGGGGTTGTCTTGGTACCAGTGTATGCTGATGCTCACTTTAATATATTCACAGTTTCGAGCTAGTGCAACTAAATAAGTGGTTTGGAGTGTCCACCAGCTAACCTTCTAGCAGTTGATAGGTGTGAATTTACAGTGATCACTCAACCCATGTACACATAAAAATTATTTTTACAACACATTTTTAAGGGGGGGGACAACGTAAGACCGTTAGCCTGCGATTTAAATCACGACTGAAGAACATTAGAGTATTTACTTTAGAAATTAAGTAAATCTTATGGTTATTTCCATTTTGTTGTACATGCAATAATGTCAATGGATGTCATCCAGGCATTTAGGTTAATGGAAGGGTATCTCGTGAAGTATTGATGACATTGAGTTTAGCGTAATCTCAAAAGAGAATAGACATTCTACACCCCGATAGAAAAATACAGACGGTCGTTACTGGTTTACCTCAATAGTAAATTGCAGTTAAGTCACTTCAGTCACCCCCGACAGGCCACAAAACACGCACTGTAGTTCAAAGCACACCGAGAAAGTCACACATAGACCGTCCCCTGTACTGACAGAACAACACGGACAGGTGACACGAGACATGAATTTGATAGGGACTGGATACCAAATTGCTACACTGGAAATTCAGACAACGGTCTTACGAACAACGGGTAGTAGCAAACACCGACATGATTGAAGCTTCCGAAAGCTGATAAATAACTACTACAGCACAACGATGTGAGTAAACGATATTCTCTAAGAATTTATTTTCATAACCTGAGCTTACAGGTTGTTTATGTCAAATCAGGTTAATCTTAGCAACCCTACATATGAACTACTGAAAAGTAAACTATGTAAAGTAACGTTAAACTGGGAACTATTGGAAGACTGAAAACCGTACGCCAATCTTTGTTGATTTGAACCAATTAGGTCATTATTTCCATTGTGATTGTTAGAGCGGAGTTGGCAAAAATTGAATTGAACAGGAATACGTTGTGAGTATATGACAGTTAAAATGGCTGCCAGTGTTTAATAGCAACATTCGCACGAAAATTCTTCGTAACATACAAGACAAATTGCCGCTCCTTTTTCTCAACGAGATTTAATCTCCCCGGAATGAAGAGAGCATTGTAATGGATAAAATTCGTGAGCAGCTCAGGGGTACATTGTTCTGTTACCAAACCGTCTTTTAAAATTGGTCCACTATATTGTTATTGTAAACGGATTTTCCCGCATTTGGAAACAATTTAATTCGTTCTAGAAAGCACGATTAGCCAAATTAGTGGGGAGGTAAACGTTACATTCCAACTACTGAAACGTCTGAATGACTTGTTCATACGTACACCCAATTTTGTCAAACTTTGGACTCTACTACGCAGAAGTCCGTTATTTGAACATACATTTACCTCTATAAAACAAAACTAAGTAAATTGATAAAGTCGACCGCAGCGTTCGGTTAGAGGCCAAACGTATTAGTTTCGTACCCGCAAACTCTGATAGTGTGCATTATTTTACACCAAAGCTTTTCCGCATTATGATGGCTGGAAAACATGTCCTTGTAGCTGATACTAATTTTACAATGTAACTTGAGTTGTTGAATACGGTTCGTTCATTAGCACTGTGACTGTATCGGTCATGAGCACTGGCATGCGTCATACAGTAACCGTGCAATTCCATTGAAGATTCATTCTTTCATCCGAGATGGATAAAAGTCATAGTGGGATAAAATGTTTTCACGAAATTGAACCATACCAACAAACTCACGAATGTTGTCATCGAGAGATTGGTAAGGGAAAGTTACATTGATTCGCAAGGATTACGCTTAGAAAAGGAGTAAAACCGAGTACTGTGAAGTGGTGCATAATACGAAGTCGAAGGTCGTATCTTATTACGAACACAATAACCTTCATTATACAGAGAGAACCAAGGGAACGAGAAAATGGCGGGATAACGTGTGACGCCTATACAAAAATAGACTGAACAAAAAATATTTGATTAAGTTCCCTGGACTATCTAAACATGTACTGGTCGGGTCATGCCGTACCTACCAGATCAATGTAATTGACACGACAGATTTTGATGAATACTCTCTCATTGTCAGATTCATTTAAATGACAACGTTCTTTCAATTCCTATGAAGCTTTTTTTTGTCTACCTGAATGACAGTAGGAGCAGTGGTGATTCCTGCTCAACTTGCAGTTGCATAAAAGTTGTTATCATTACGAATTTCGTTCTTTCTTTAATAGGGCAAATTTGCATGTGTAGTTTTTCACTTTGCACCCAACTGTTTTGAGACCTGTTTGCCAATATGAATGCCTAATGACTGATCAATCATCTCGGAATGGTAAATTCTGCTATACATCTGATTTCCCATGAATTAGTTTAAGAACTTTTCGCATAATCTCTTTTTAGGTGAAATCCACATTTATATTCTCGTTTCTTCATGACAAACGTTACTGTACATCTTTAAGTGGCTACTGGAGAACAATGAATTCATCCCTGAGAAACCTTATTTTGATTTAAAATTTGGCAAGCACGCAAGGGGTATAGGTTTGATTGTCCAATCAAGTTTGAACGCAGGTAGCACGACAGTACTACACTAAAAACGGTTCTTTCTGAATATGGCATTGACACCAATTTTGCATAGCAACTGTTTTGTAGTAGCATACATTTATCCTATACCTGTTGTGCGCACGATTGTGCCCGCAATCGATGAATCGACTTGGTGATAGTTTTACAACAGGGATTCTCTCTTTGATGCCAGATGCTGCTGTATCGGGCTCTGTCTGCACAGTTATACATTAACGTGTAGCTACTTCACATAATGACTGAACTCTTTTGATGTGTTGTGCTTTAGAAACGGTTTGATCATCCCATTTTTGTCGGCCGATGGTTTATGGCCTTTTGTTATGATAACGTTAATGAAACTGAGCGGGTAATATTGCTTTAACTGAAAAACATGTTTGATCGCCGAAGTTTTGATACTTTACCGGCAAAAACTATCAGGTGAGACGTGAATACATTGTTCTTAGTATAAGCTCTTTCATGTACTTTAGATTTCTGCATGCTTTTAACCGATCAAATCTTGAATGATAATGGCCCGTTGGTTAAGGCAAGTTTCTCGATATTCAACATTACTATAGGATGACTATTTCCAGACAGAAATCTGCCGTTCTACCAAGGCACGTACAACTGTTGAAAGAACTCAACATCTTGACGTTCTGTTGGTTTACATCCGAAAAAGGCTCAGCAGTAATGTCAACTGAACACTTAGAGCAGCTGTATCATTACACCCAGAGTATTCATGGAAAGCCAAGGATGCAAACAACCGTTTTCGGTCATTCACATCAGGCAGACACAGTTATAAGAAACTTATTGGGCTTATTTATAAGACTGAAATATGGTTATACACAAAGATAATAGACATGGAAAACATATAGGATTGACTAAAAGATTGACGATGGGTTTGTTTGTGCGCTGGATTTACGTGAAACACCTGGTTGATGTTTGATAACGTGGTAGTTGGATTGATGGCTAAATAAATGATTAGTAAGCATGCATCTTTTGTAATGCACTGTCCAGATATCTGAAAAACTTTGGAACGTTGATATTCACTAGAACTACATTATCAACAGGAACGTTGATTTGTGATTGGCAAGCGTACCTTGACTTGAGCTCACTTCGTTCCCTACATGATTACATCAAAGTGAATGAAGTCGCATTCCCTATTCCAGCGTCTGAACTCGAATGGATTTATTTTTGTGTATCTCTGGCGTCAGGTTCTATTTCCAACATATCACTTGCAAATTGTTTAGGTGAATAAACGATACTCTTTGGAACTCAACTTGTCTGCCAGTTTCATGGATTACTGGAAAATTCTGGCCTAATGAAATATCTCTAGGACAAGTTTTCTTCTGTAGTGATGGTGTTTGATAGTGGTGATTTGGACAATATTCCGGAAGTGATAAAAAAAATTACGTGCACGCAGTACGTCGAATTGTGAACAAGACTGTGGGAATTATGGTCTATTTTTGAATATCTTCATTATATGACGAATTCACAGAATAGGGCAACGCTCCATTTATCTTAATTGTAGTTACAATGGCCAAAGTATGTACTGTTAAACTCAACTCAACGAAACGTCCTTCAGCAGAGTGAAAAAGATTTCAATTCAGACTATCGTGCGAAGTGAACTGAGATCGAGCAAACGGGTTTCTGTGGTCAACAGTTACACTCAGTCAATAATCTTCCCTTTTTGTAAAGAAGAAAACACTAGGTGAATATTGACTCTATTTGCAAACCTGAAGGCGTTTTGTTAATTGTATTAAGAAGAAATGATAGCTTCATGTAAAAAAAAGCTTCCGTTAAACGGACGAAGAGTAAATCGGACGCACTATCAATTTGGGTTCGAAGTTCATCAGTAAGATTTAGTCTTCTTTGTTTCACTGTACTCCAGCTCATTCTTTGTTTGTCCTACGTCTGTGAGATGGAATATACTTACGGGATTAATACGTGGCTGGCACTTCGGAATGCATTAGAAGGCATTACAGAATAGGCAAACCAAAATGTGAAGCAGCTATACGCTAACATTTACATATCCAGCATCAGACACAGAACTATGGCCTCGGCGAGTGCTCATCGTCTAGGAAAAATAAGTTAACTTGATGTGTATTAATGAATGTGGAGAAGTATACCTAAAAAATAACGACTCACCAAAAGGCAAAAGGTGGCGGAGAATCTCTCCTTCGGTATGTCACTTTAATTTAAATGTGACACAGTAAGTACTGCCCAGGTAGCACAACAGCGAGGGGCCCGCGCGGGCCCCAGGCTGGCATCGGCGGGCGCAGGGCGGGCAGTGGGACTAGGGCCCCGCGCGGGCCCCGCGAGGGCATCGGCGGGCAGTAGAAAAAATTTGCGAGCGAAGCTTTTTCAGCCTTTCTAATACCGGCGATTCTATTCAAAACAATTTCGGTACTCATTTTCAACGCTTGGAAAGTCTCTCAACCCCCTCTTATCTAATTTTCAAGAGAAATCCGCGAAGGGAATGAAAATTATATTCTGTCATTTTACAACATTTTCGTTTCAACTCGTTCAAATTTTGCAGAAACAAATTTGTCCATCAGAAGAGTTTAGTCCCATTCACCAGCAACCCGATTTCTCCCATAGCACCCACGGATAGCCAGAACAGAGAAGGGAAAGGACGAAAAATTAGATGTAAGATAAAGTTGCACGGATGAAGTAGAAATGGCATATCTCCGTACATTATCGAGATAGAGCAAAAGTGAAACACAACAATCTTACAGTATTCATTCTAGGCATTCTAATAATACTACACATATCTGTCTGTTCATATCCGGTTACCCGAATATACCATCCTGAACTTGTACAAAATTCAAACTTCAACCACAGAAATACAGGTTTCTAGGATTTCTTTGAAGTGTTGTATTTCCGTAAATACTTAAGGTACAGCGCAATTGATAGAATAATCTGAAAGTACTCTCCCTAAATTTTGCTTCAGAATATAGGAAGCAAGTTAATTTCATCCATACCATGAACTACGAACAAAAACAATCGACCTTCTCCGCACCTACCTCAATTAGCACTACAGAGCAGCCATAAGAAAATGTCTGGAATTACGAGTGCGCTTAAACAAACAGCAGCAAATTTGATGAAATAAATGACCCATTTTTTGAATTCGACTTAACTGATTGTTATAGATGGCATGATATCACATAATGAATTGTTTGGATTTTTATTTTCGACATTTTACTCACTGCCCGCCCAAACCCGCGTGATACCGGCATATCGCGGCGGGCAGTGTGCTACATGGGCAGTTTCACGTTAGCCGAGTTAGTTAGTGTCAGTAAACACTCGATCCGTCCGGTCGACTTTGTCTGTTCCACGATCTTCACGATGATATCAGAAATCACTGAACACAGAGTCAAGTCCATTGTGACTACATCCTTCCGACGACAGAAACCTTTGCCAAACTTAAGTTGCTACATTATGCATATATCAGCCGGGGCTATCCTGTTACTCATCCAACATTCTAGACCTTCTGTTGGCTAAACGGATGTAATCAGGCGCACGATGAATAATCTTTCAAAATTGCCGGCTTTTAAATAATCAGCATAGGTCCAGTAATATCAATCTATTATCTGCACTGGTCTGCCATCCCATAGTTTCTTTGATCAGGCGCGTGTTCACGAGGCTATTTGGGATTGACCTGGTGGACCATATCAAGAGCTTGTGATTCAAAATCTGGCCCGCGAGACCACTGAAAATCATGTATTCATGTGGGACTTTACCAGGGGGCCATTGACTCAGCAGTCTGGCTCACCTGGCTGTAAGAAGTTTGCTTAACCCTCGGCAACGACGAATAAGATGTTGATATCTCGATCGGACTAATGCTGCACGCAATTGTTGTATTCGAGGTCACTTCAGGTTGTTGAGTTATGCTGAAAAATTGTGGTCCGTCTTGGTCAACTTATCCGCAGTTACGGTCAGTCCGATTATTCTCGTTTGTCCCGACTTATATGATTGCACCTGACAGGTCCAAATTGCGGGCCACCATAGCCCTCTGGATAAATGCAGTGCGCAGGACTCAACATTAGGTCAGGGTGGCAAGATATGTCAGGGTTGATAGATTGGCAGTTCAAGGACATATACCTTTAAGCATTGTAAGTTTTCGGTCGGTTATGAGGTTAACTTTCTGTTTTCCAGTATTCCAAGTGACAAATCCACTAATGTCATTCATGACTACATTACCGACGATGAGCGGACGGTAGGAGCTATGACCTATCCAGGTTACCCTAGTTATGTACATCGAATGTTCAGTTCCTATTCACCGACGCTTTACACAGGCAACTAGATGATGCGGGAATAACGGTCAGTGTGAATCAAATTTGGCAGATCAGTTGAGGAGCTACTTCAAACAGACTGTCTTGGACAGTTTTAACAATGAAAACTTATACAGCTAATCACGGAGATATATTTTTTGTTTGCCACAACTAGAAAACAGCGGTAAACTTGTACATTTTGTTGGACGCTTCACACTGCACTGTGCGGTTTACGCTATAACTTAACCGGACTTATAAAGTTTAGTCCGGTTAAGTTGTAGCATCTTTAAAGAAGCTATAGTAATACTATCTTCTAGAAGCGAGATGTATGTCTCATTTCTAGAAGATAGCGAAGAAGCATGAGAATTTTAGATGAGACTCAACTGTGAAAAGTCAGGGCTTCGGCTGGATTCGAACCAGTGACAGAAACACCTTGCCTTTACGCGGCAAGCGCTCTACCAGCTGAGCTGCGAAGCCAGGCCATGAGCTCGGAAGTTTCACATTTGGGCTCGGTTACCCACCCGTCACACTGTCTCATATGGAATCCACCAAATGATCCAGGGGATCGACTGCCCGGCAGGACTTCTCGAACGGTTCACGCTGAAATCCACCGAAACTACCGTTTGACATTGAAACTGAATCACTGATAAATGGGAGAACAAACGCGAAACCATGAAGAAAACTTATGAGATGTGGCACAAATACCGTAGAGGTATCGGGCGATAAGATGATATGGGCCGCAGATTTTTCTTTACTGGGGCCCTTTTAAGTTATTAACTCTACGGAAATACCCACAAGTTTTCAAAGCGGTTTCTTTCGAAAGAACCACAAGGCAACTATCGGGAAGTATTCAAGAACACCTCCCTGATTAGCTCTGTGAAGATTCGAAAAAGGTCATCCTCAACACGAGTTGTTCTCACTTGATTGTCACTGACTGTCAAATAAAGCCCAATGACGTCTCCGATAACATCTACATGGTTCATCAAGATCAATCCAGAGCTGCATGTGTTATCATCTTATTGTCGATAATAGCCGCTCATACCGTACAACCCACGACTTTGTGCGCAACAGCAATTCGACTAAATCCACCAATCCCCTAAACGTATTATACTGAAACAACTTGATACCCCAACGACAAAGAGCAGCCTAACACTCATGACCACGTATCTCATATGAGACACATTTCACTCAGCCAAGCATTCGCCGGTACTGTCAAACTTCTCCAGTAGAATGCGATCTCTTTAACGTTTGCGACTTTCAATGACATACCGTGGTGATTGTAAATAAACTTATTTTTCATTACTGTTATTTTGTTACATTGTTCGCAACAAGCTGTACAACTGCACTCGAGAGGTAAATACTTGGTTTGCTGAGCTCGGATGTTATGATTACTGCATCCAAACTAGCTCTGGAGTAAACCTAAATTGATCATTTCATTCCCGTAGTTCTAAAACCATCACAGAATGTCTGTCTTAGGCCCAGTATGGAGAGTTGTTCGAGATGTCCAGTTACTTTCTCTACCGGTCTACTCACGAATACCTGTAACCCCTTGAAATGAACTCTTCAAGATAGAATAAATTAACCTGGCCGTTCATGTCAGATAAGACCGTGCGACTAGAATGACTAATGGCGAAACCAGTCAGCCAAAAATACCAGTTAATGACAGCTATCCGCCAGACTTCGTTTGCTAAGATTTTCGCGATGTTAGTTCCGAGGTTCGTACACCCAGGGTATTCTCAGCCTTATATTAACGCGCGGATCGGAAGTCACAGTGAGAAGGCCGTGAATCGTTCACAAGCGGACTTCAACGCCACGATTAAGGGCGCTAGGGAAATGGACGTGAGAGAACCTTCAGCACAACTGCACGACAGCCGCCAGAGAGGACGTATGTCAACGGAAATTCCAGTTGACCTTCAGGGTTGAAACAAGTGTCAGGCTGGTGGGGCGGCGCTCCCAGCTACTATAGTAGCTGAAACATTAATGTTTCAGGATAACAGTTGGTATCCTAGTGGATGTAGTCTACTACAGTACAGATGGCGCGGATTCATTATACAGCTACGAGTAAAACTGCGATACTTGCGCCAACACACTAATTTTGATGGTAGTGGTTTGTGGTAAATTTACATTCATGAGGTAATGTGAACCGGCGCGGTGATACTGGCAAGGCAACTCTCACGTCTCAGGGAGTTTAGGGTTTTTGGGACGTCGAAGGTGATCTCACTACAAGATTCATACCGCCTCAGAATTTGAAGCGAATAACCAGGAATACAAACGGTCTTGCCAATGTATAGTTTGAGTGATCGACTCGGATACGACTCTGGCCGGTTTGCAGTCGACTATGGCCTTACTGAAAACCAATCTGGCCAACACATGTTTGACTATGGCAATTCTTTTCAGAGGCCGACCGACTCTAAACCAGATGCTGAGCTGAAGATAACTGTTTTGTGAAGTGTTTATCGGGCTTTGCCATAAAATTGTCCTCTAGTATATTATTCGCGCGGGTAACTCGAAAGTTGATTCAGATTTTCTCGCTGTTATTGTCTCAGCATTTTCTTGCTATCTTGGTGCCCTGTGCATCAAAGATTACATTCGAATACTGTTATTCGTCACCGAATAACATACCTAAACATTACCTGTTAAAACTTTTGAGCTGCATTATATTCGTTTCCGTATCTGTTTTATATTGTGTATCACTAGTTTCTGTTGACAATGACGCGAGTCAGATGGAACAGTGCTGGGAGTCAACTGACTGAGGCAACGAGCATTCGCGTCTGTTATGGATGCAAAATGTCCGTGCAAAACGGTATGCAGTGACACCAGTGAAAGAGGTGGTATCACCTCAACTGCACTGGCCTCAACGAACACCAGTACAAACAACTTTCTCTTTCTGCTTTAAATTTTATCTGTATGATCTGCAGGTTCGACGAAAGTCAAGCAGCTGCTTTGCCGCCAAGTAGTAACGCACCCGCCAAGGAAAGAGTAGCGACGCAGACAACCAGCAGCTGTAAATACGGAGATGTTTTATGGGGTACGTGCACTAAACTAACGCTTCCCCAAGCATACGCAGAAATACCAGACGCAAAATAAAAATACAGATAATTGCGGAGACCAAAAATATATTATGCAATAATTACAAATGGTCTCGATCGGCGCTAGACGACACCGATACGCGAAATAGCTAGGGAAGCTAAGGATCCGACAGCCGAGCGCGCGAGCAAGCCGAAAAACGAGTTTGGCGCGAATGGCGCGCATAGGTCGGCAAGCATGCAAACAAACAAACGCGATCGCATACATCAGACAGACAGCAGGCAAAGATTCTTAAGGTCCTATGTACAATGTGAGCTAAGATTTTCGGAAGGATTTTACACATCGTACAGCAGGCAGACCGGGGGTATCTCCAGGTCACTACACAGCCCCCCTCCCGAAGGGTACTGCGAACGCAACCCTTCGATCTACGTCAGGACCAACTGTGGCCAGCCACCCTTGACCTGGTCTAGTTGATGCTGCGCCAGATTGCGGTTGGTACTGCAATTCCTAGACGCCGCAGTTGGAGGAGTACTAGTGTAAACAGTTCCTAGCGAGCTCCTACTCGAGTGTCCTCTCCTACGGTGTCGAAACGAATAGGGGAGATGAGAGTTCGCATGTCGTAGTCCTGGGGGCAAACGTAGTGGTCGCATAACAGTATTCGCGTTGAGAACTTCGATCGATCCAGAACGTGAGCGCGTTCACGAAAAAGGAAAGCGACATAGGTAAGTTTGGGCACATATATAAATGGTAAACTTAACTGGCGAACGTGAATACGCGGACATTCATTGGAACGCATTTTTTGGTTTTCAGAAAAAGGTTTGCAGCTCCTTGGGTTTTCAAAAGCTTTTGGGATTTTCTTGGTTTTTCGTCGTGCTGAAATAAAACAGGACCTGACGAATCCTAGTCATCGACCAGACGTTTAGGCCAATGCACCTTACGACCCGGACGTGCTACGATAGGTGCTGGCGTTGCCGGTGATGTTGTGTCCGCGGATGATGCGCTTGGACAAGGTTGTTCAGAGGCTGTTGCGTGCCTGGCCGCGGGATGCGGAGAAGCACTGGAGGCTTCCTCAGTCCTTTCAAAGTAGGTAGGCTTCAGGCGGTCGATGATAACGGTTTCCCGAATACCCTGGCCCTCGAGCATGTAGAAGTGATCTTCCCGTTGAAGTACCTTGAATGGACCGTCGTAAGGTCGCTTGAGCAGGCGTCGTTAACCATCCACGCGAACAAACACACGTGTGCAGTCGTGGAAGTCTTTGGGAACAAACACCTTGCGGCTTTGTTCTCGAGTGTCCGTGATGCGGAGGCGGCACACATCAGAAGCAGGTTGCCTGGCGTAGGAAGCATCGGATCGTAGTGCGTTTGTGGCGGACGACAAGTAATCGCCAGGAAGGCGCAGCGGTTGGCCATAAAGGAGTTCGGCGCTGGAAACGTGAAGGTCGGCCTTGAGGGCCGCGCGGATGCCGAGCAAAACCATTGGCAGGGCATCTGTCCAACGGATTGCATCGGCGGCGGCAACGGCTGCTTTTAGTTGTCGATGAAAGCTTTCCACCATGCCGTTCGCAGCTGGGTGGTATGCCGTAGTCAGTGTGTTATGACATTCAAGTGCGTTCAAAGTCTCCGCAGAAGAACCGCTTTTGAACTGGGGGCCGCGGTCGGTTGTAACCGTGGCCGGGCAACCGTGAGATGCTACCCAACGCTCAACAAATGCGCGCGTCACGGTCTCCGAGCGGACGTCGAGTACAGGGACGGCCTCTGGTCATCGCTTGAAGCGGTCTACCATCGTCAAGATATAGGTCATGCCATTCGATTGTGTCAAAGGACCTACAATATCGATGTGCCGTTGCACGAGTCGAGGGGTAATCGAAGGGTATCGGCCAATCGAGGCCGACACGCGGCGATGTACCTTAGCTTGTTGACAAGCTAGGCAAGATCGTGCCCATGTGCGAAGATCCTTTTGCATACCTGGACAGACGTACCTTTCGGAAACAAGTCTAACTGTGGCCCGGATGCCAGGGTGGGCAATGTTGTGTAGCGTGTCAAACACGCGGCGTCGTAAGGCTGGAGGTACGATTGGACGAGAGTGTCTAGCGGAGGTATCGCATAAAATCGTTCCCGGTGTTGTCGATAGCGGAAGATCCGCGAGGTGCGATGACGAATGCTGGCAGGAACCGTGGAAATCGTTCCCCGCACGTTGTGCGTCTGTCATAGCTGACAAGTTGATATTGTGGTGGCCAACAAGTGCTGATACGCGTGACAAAGCGTCAGTCACAACGTTGTCACAGCCAGAGACGTGTCGTACGCCTGTAGATAACTGCAACATGAAATCGAGGTGGCGAACTTCGCGGGGTGAATGGCGTTCGGAACGATTGCGGAAGGCGTATACCAACGGTTTGTGATCAGT
>LUCH01000989.1:0-128653 GCA_013368495.1 Paragonimus heterotremus
TGACATTTGAAATTGTCACATGATTACGTCGAGCAATTTGGTGTGGAACGGCAGTTAGGCGTGAATTGCGTAACCAGAGTGGATCATGTTAATCATTGTGTCCGAAAACAACCATCCTGACTGTGTAACCGATCGCGCAGTTGTGTAACCACCTCTTTCGATTGCATTACCCACTCTATGGGTCACAAACCCATAATTGTTATCTGACGTGGCTTGACAACTCAGAGGTCAACTTCGATATCTAGTTGTTTGACGTGATGTTGCGCCAAGTTGGTTTTGTCTTCTTCTAATTGACACCTGTGACTTTCCGGACTGAAGTGCAACTGACCCGATAAAAAATAGCCCAAAAGATACTGTTCATAACACAACATCCTATTTGAAACGTTGAAAACGAATTGGTTTTCTCTCTAAACTCCTGTCGGTCTATTGTCTGAGGTTAGTGATTCGCAGTTTAGTTTAGGAGCACACATATGATGATGCAACTAAGCTTGGTAAAACGTACTCGGCGATGATATATAATTATTGCATGGGCTATTTTCCACGTACGCCTGAACCAGGAGCAGGTTACAATGCGAGACGATTTTTAGGTCTCTGCTATCATTATCTCGTTCATTTTCGTAATTTTCTCACAATTTGTTACCCTGTGTGGAACGCTCAGGAAAATTACTGGTTTTGCTTGGGGCAAAATCAAGTGGCTGCTCACCGGTCTATTCTCATCCTGGTTGCTTCGACACTCATCATGAGTATATTCTATGAGAGTGTTCCTACGTTTATTTTCACTGATACATCTAATTTTGGTTTAGATGCTGTTAGTTTGTTGCTTCAAAGTGGAATTGCAAGGACAGTAGCATGTGCCCCACCAGCACTATTACTCCTTGAAGTGAATTACTCCTCTGGAGAGAAGGAAGCCCTAGCTTGTGTGCAAGCATGTGGAAAGTGGCATCTGTATTCATTTAGTCGTCGCTTTATATCACGAACTGGTCGCGCTTCCACCAACGTCATTTCTTTATTTCGGAAATAAAGGTCAAAAACCCACTGGCATTGGCCGATGATGCACTCGCTCAGTCAACTACGATTCCAAAATGTAACATGCTTCCGGTACCTATGATCAGGTAGCAGTTGCGCTATCACTTTACCTTTTGCCAGTCAGAGGGACACTGACGATATCAAGGGCAACATACTGATCTCACGTTTGAACGACAGATGTACAGGACCGATTTCTTCGAAGCGTATCCAAGACCATACGGTGAATAATTCATCACCTACAGAAGCTCAACAGCATGTAATGAACTCCTGGCCCAATTGCAAGCTTCTGAAGGTAGAACTGATTTTCTATCATATAACACGGGACGAATTAACTGTTGTTAACAAGCGTCTGTTATGTGGGGCCCGTTGCGCGGTACCCTAATCTCTCATTGCGGATGTACTTAGAAATGGACACGAGGAACATCCCAGTATTGTGAGAACCAAGGCACGAATTCGTGAATACTACTGGTGGTCGCGTATGAATTCGAGCGTGGGAACCGCCGTTAGGGATTGTGCGGCTTGCTGGCATTTTGATAAGAGTGCAAAACTTGTTGGTGCCCCAATGGGGCCCATGGAATACTGAATGCAACCTTGGGTGAAGTTGGCAATGGGCATAGTGGGCCCGTTAGACAACGACCCACAAGACAAAAAGAACGCTTTTTTGGCCATTTACTTTTACACAAAGTGGCCGGAAGCTCATTTACGTGGACAGACAACAACTATTATCACCATCAGCTGGTTACAACACTTGTTCGCTCGCTTCGACTTACTGGAGGAATCGTAACTGATAATGGACAGCAGTTTCGCAGTTACGAGTTCAGTCAGTTTTTGAGTAATCATGATATCCTTCGTATGCAAACTTCCACATACAACCCTTTGGCTAATGGAATGGTGGAGACACTAAATCGGATACTGAAGGAAACGATACAGTCAGTTTGACCTAAAGGTGGATCTTGAAATTCAGCGTTACCAACATCATCGGCAGCTTGCAGAACCAAACCACATACTGCTATCGGTGTGACACCAGCGACATCAAAATTTGGTAGAGAGACACAAACGTAACTTAATGCGGCGTAAACACAAAGATTAGCAATGAAACGAGAAGAATTTGAGAGAAGGAGAAGGTACCAAGAGAGCTACAGAAATGCAGGAGGTCAATGTAAAGTTGGCACTTACGTGAGAATGAGAACAATACACAACAAAAGGGCGAAAGTTCGCTTTCTACGCTCAGAAAAGTGGCGGCGAGAGAAGTGAGAGCTCCGGGAAAATATGTATTGGACAATAATTCGATGATCAATGCAAGACGGATGTGTACTGCGTTAAAGAACACGAAACCCAGGGAAGAACCCACAATCACTGATTCGGCAGTAAGCGATCAAGTACCTAGAACTAAGTCTACCACAAAGATGGAAACGAACAGGATATCAAACGCTAAAATTGGGAATGTCGAACGTGGAGGGAGAAGATGGTGTTGGGTTCAATCGAATGCAAGTGAATCATGCAGTTGGTCGATGAGATTGCTTTGACCTTCAAGCGATCGATGACACTCGCGGGTAGCAGCTGCCTGTGCCGTGTGGACTGAGCTTTCTGTAGCGTATCGTGAATCGGTTGCTCTAATGAAGCTTACTTACTACCGGTATATCACGTCATTCTTGAACACAAGTGTAGACGGACGTGGTCTGGCTAGTGACTTATCCAACAGAAGTCGGCTAATCGTAAGGCCTCTTGCCGAACTCATTTTTTTATTAATGACACAACATTGGTCTCCGTCCTGACATCAACAGTTAATGTTCTCAAGGCAATCCCATCGGAGTGATATTTGGTGCTAATTTTGTCAAATAATGCACGGTCAATCACTATAGCATTTGAACTACTATCCAGGATTGCAAAATTGTTACCGTGCCCAGAGGCCCCCTGACTCTGACAGGCACCGCCTCAAACAACACGCCGAACTCATATGACGGGATTATTGCATGGTGCACTTTTCTCTTAAATGTAGATGATTGTGTGCTCTTTTGTTCCTGTGATCAAGTTTCTCGGTGTCTTAGCCCGTAATACCTTTCGGCACCTCAATTTAGACCGCACAGGTGGGTTGCTTTGCACTCGCAAACGACATATTCTGCTTGATCCTTCAGTTTTCCTGTTTCTTTGTCATAATTCATTCCGAATTTTTCAATCTGGTCCTTCAGTGTAATCTTCGTTTTCAGTTGCCGGGAACGAATGTGGATCAACTTCAATCCACCTACGTTGGTGTGTGTGCTCAAGTTCATTCAAAACATCGTCTTTCAATGGTCTTAAGAACATTTTCCGACGAGACATTGGCTAACCGAAGAATTTGTTAGGGTTCCTGTTAACATGCAGTTTACAGCAGCAGCTGTAACTCTTTTGGTTCGGACAGAACAGGACGGAATATTGGATGTTTACTCGAACCGAACTGGTTCTCTTAAAAGCAAACTGGCGTAAGACGGATAACCAGTTGCAGTTTGTGCGCGGAAATCAGGTGTTAGCAACTGACAACTTAAGTTGTAAATTATCCATTGCTGGTGAATTCAGAGTCTGAAAGGCAAGAAAATGGGACAGGTATGAATATATGACCACGTTTCAGTGCTAGCGATCAAGTACTGGAAAGTGGTTGACTTATTTTGAAGGAAACGATAATTAGCGTGTAAAAATTTGTTTTAGTTGACCGGTGAGCTCTCTGTTCTGAAGTTAGCGGTGAGATCAAAAATGTTAATGATTATCGTTGAAGCGCAAGGATGGGCATTTTGCTGAAGTTACACGTACAATTTGTTTTAAACTTAACTGTCTTATGCCAATAAATAATAAAATTATCATATGCGGGTGCGATTATGTGAATTTGGACATACTTCACCGTTTTATCCTAAGGAAAATCAGTTATATGCTTCGTCCCATTATTTGAACTTCATTGTTGGTAATGGATTACTTCTAGGGCTCCAGAGCTACTCGAGGATCGAAAATTTTCTAAGTTTAATCAATTTAAGGGTTACCCGGATAAAATCCAAAGAATCCCAGCGTTCTGCACGTGCTTGCTTCACTGCAAAAGCAAGCAGTGGACGCCTGAGGTATGATAATGTTCATCTGAGTACTACTGAAGTTATGCGGTGAATGTCGTAAGGATGCGTTAAGAAAAAACGACGCAAGAACGAAAACCGCGATCTACAGCGTGTTTGGTGAGTTGGGTTCATCTATTCCCGATTGTTCGATCATTGGGATACATGCTCTCTATCAAGGTTCTACGCCGTTATGAGGAACACCAGCCTATTCGTTAGCTCCTCCATCGTGAAACACAATCACGAGACAAATGCCGTCTTGTGCGATGCGCACTCTGCAGTCTGCTGGCTCACTAGGAGTAAAACGAACGATTCTGGACACTTGTTCGAGTAAAACGCCCCAGCTACTGAGTCAAAGCTGCACGCTGCCAATGTTTGTTCAGAGTTAATGAAGGCCGTGAACCGTTGCAACATTCGTCACGGATTGATTTCGCTGACAACAAGTTTGAAGCATATGATATCACGTGTTATCAAGGACGAAAATGGTACACATACGCACATGCTTTGCACGAAAGCAGAACGTTTGGACGAAGATTTTTACTACGAGTGGACACGAAGCAAAGACGTTAAGGCAGACTAATCGTAATTTTGTAAAATATGCATTGCTTCGATCATATGCATTTTAGAACTTCTCGCGGGTTTACCACCTGCAGATTATTACTGCCAGTGCGTTTAACAGTATGTCACGGTATTATGACTACAGTACGCATCTAAGCTGACTATAGAACATAGATATCAGTACGTTCAACCATAAATCGTGACAGTACGACCATAGGATTAACCCCTACCGAATGTTTGGCTGAAACAGGCAGACGCTTCATTGCTTGCTTTTAGGATGATGCAAAATAATTATCACTTCACATTTCGAACCGCAACCGCAAGGCATATTTCCACGCTGATTACGAACAATGCTTTTTCAGCAGCTTTCAACAGTGCACCTGTTGCTCACAGATGTACTGAACTTCATGAACCTGGGTACGTTAGGCTTTCAACGAAAGTAATACGAAGCCTGTTTTTCCAGGATGAATGCAAACAGTGAACGCAACAAGCACATTATGTCGACCTAAACCCTGAAACTTTCTCGTACATATTTGTGTACTTGTTCACGACGTTACTGAATGGAGTTCACTGCAAGTTAGACGTCTTGAACAATGTCTGCTTTTCAGATCAACAGATGCCTGGTTGACACCAAACAAGCCAAACCAACCGGATGTGGGTAATTTATAGCCCCTTCCTCCAGCTCCTGTGTCAATCACTGAATCGCTGAACCAATGTGTTGGGCTATCGATTCATCATATTCATTTAAGTGGAAGCCTCCTCAAGTATATGGAACGATACCAGACGCGAAATGAGGATACGAATACTTATGGAGGTCGAATGTATATTATACGACAGTTGCAATAAGTCTCAACCAGCGCTGAACGAAACCGATATGCTGAAGCAGCTAGGGCGGTTCATATTTTGGCCTCCAAGCGCGCGGGCATGTCGGAACAATATATACGGCACCATCGGCCCGCACTGGCCGACAAGCATGCAACCAAACAAACGAGATCGCATGCAGCAAGCAGACGACACGCAGAGATCCTTACGATGCTATGTACAGTATAAACCAATATTTTGGAGAGAATTTCACACGTCCTACAGCAGGTATACCGAGGTTATCTCCGGGGCACTGCACTATCTCAATCAATTGAGCAAACTCGTTTGTTAGGGCACACAATGGAAGTTTCACTTTTTTCAAATTCAATCACGTGCATTTCCGGATACGCCAAATAATTACTCGTCAGTGGTTCACTAACTCTAGGACTTACCGTCTGTGGATACGATTGGGTGCACCTTACAAAATAGTGGCGAAAAACTCAATTAGGCGGTTTAAAAGCAAACAACTCGACGTTGATGATGAAGGAGTCGTGGGAAGAACACAGCTAACACGGGGTACGCTCAAGACCCCGGGGACACAAGGGTGGTTTGATTGATGGCGTTTGGAAGTTCTGTTTGCTGGTTGAGGGTTCTGTTCCCTCAGCCGCCATTTTGTCTCCACATTATTCGTGAAGTCCACAGTAATCAGCTCGTCGATTCTGTAGTAACGAGCCGCTGCGAGTGGCGCAGAACGAGAGAAGGCTCCTGGTCATCGAAAGCAGCAGTGCTGAGCAATGCGTTGACGGTCAGATGAGCTCATGTGTCTATTAATGACTTACCTGAGCTGTTTGCGCAGCTTAAGCGAGTCCGGCAACTCCGAAATGTCGTCCACCTTGTCTTTGACATGAGGCTGGCAGGGTTGTGACCATATATTGAAACTTCGTTAGTTCCGTGGCTGTATTGTGCAACGCTAAATCAGCTTTCAGGCGTGCAAACCAGCTTCGATGATTGTCCTTCCTAAACAACGCGACCAAAATAAAAAGTTCATTGATGGGAACGTCTGGCGACCAAAAATCCGTCCTTGCACAATATAGACATTAAGACAATAAATTTAGCTAAATAAATTCAAAAAATGACAGCAACTTTCGTCAGACAAACAAAATATACATGTGAAATATAATGAAGTATGTAGACCCATCAGTTTTGGTGTCTGGCCACCAGTCGGACCGGACCCGGCCTGCACCAAGTACTGGAGTCGGTCCGACTCCGGTTTGGCCAGACAGGCGGTCGGCCAGCGAAACATTTTGCCACCGCTCTGATTACTGAAGTTTACAAAGCCAATTAGCACGACCGTCCTCTTAGAATTCTCTGTGCGCCTAATATACCCAACCACGATGACAGCTACCGTCTTCTTTCAACAATCGAGTAACGAAATTTTTAAATCTTGGAATTACTGAAAAAACCACCGCGATCAAACAATTTTTTAATAAAAAAATAATTGCAAGCAGTTAATAGAAGGTCCCATACATGAAAAATAAACATCCTGTTCTTCGTAAATATCTGCAAGAGTTTAATATTCTTTCCATACCTTGGTATCTGTTAAAGAAGCAAGTTTTTAGCATGCATTAGAAGATTAATATCTCAGCTAATAAGCAAGATACAACAATAACTTATTTGGACAATCTGATAGAGAACTTACAGTCGTTTCAGAAAATGAAACATTCATTCATTAATGCATCCAGAATGATGTAGGAATTTCCATTGAACTTGTGCAAATCCCACTTCCTACAAAATACAAGTTTTTAGTGAATTACGTGTAATTTATGCAATTGAACCCCCGTTAATAAAGCGGGAACAAGGAAGTCCTTACAATGACACAAACGTAACGCATTTACAAAGCTTTCAACGAAACTGTGAGTGACCACGGACAGCAAGCAATGCAACACAACCGAACTCACCACGCACGAAACAAGTGAAACTGCTAATGCGCGTTTATTGGGGGCACGGATTAAAACAAACGTGCACGAAATGGTGGTAGTCGTGAATACATTTGGATTAAAAGTTATGAACATGATAATGTGTTTTGGAAATTTTTAACAACTCGTTTGAATACCACAACGAGAGTGGGTATTACCAGTTATTATGCTTATCTGATTAACCTACTGAGTGACCAACCGTCGACCAGATGTTGGCTAATGCCTCGGAGTCGGCCATGTGTTTGCTGGGAGGTTAACAAAACAGATACCAGATTTGAAATTAAAAATACGAATAACTGATTAAGACTGAACGTCTATTATGCCATATTTTCAATAGGCCTCAACTAGCGTTAAACGACGCGGGCGCGTGAAAGTTGCTTGGGAGGTTCAAGACCTGACTGTCAAACATGTGAACAAGCCAAAAGCGTATGTATTGTTCCACTGGTGTGCATAGACTGACAAGCATGCAACAAACGGAGGAGATCGCATGCAGCAAGCGGACGGCAGACCAAGATCTTTACAATCTTATGTACAATATAAACTGGGAATTTTGAGGAAAATTTTACTTATCTTTCCCTAAAACACACCAACGGCCCGACTCTGACAAGAGTTGGCAAAATGTTGGGTCCGAGTAGGTGTGCAACAAGTCATGAACACAATAATCGTAATCAAAAGACGGTGTCAGCACACGACATTATATGCGTGTAACAGGCAAGCCAGACGTTTTGGCTTCGTGTACCCGTTACGCTCGTAAACCAACTTTGAGCAACTTAAAGACACCAGGGAACAGCGTTATTCTGAAGTAAGGGTTCTAACGATAGTCCTGTGGGAGGCGAAAATAGAAACAATCATGAACCAAAGGCCCAGTAAGACATGCACTTGACTTACACAATCGAAAACAAAAGTGGTGTCAACAGCACGTCAGTAGGGTACGTTACATGCGTGATAATCAAATGACACAGAGCCATTAAACTAGTCTGGGTAAACAAAGTCTACGCCTAAACAACGACCACACATTCTCAAGTCGTGACTTGAGAATAGTTATATTTGCAAATACAACTATTGCAGCGAAACATAGCGTTCTTAGGTTATTTATAATCATTATTCAACGATAAAGTTGGCCCCAGGAAAGTATTCTTTTCGTTGAAATTTCAAAACTGTGGTCGGTCAGTGGAGTAGAAAGAAGATTTCGACAATTAGCTTACTCCTGACCAACTTTGCCGAGTTGGCCACGTGTTCACCGAGTTATAGCAGATAGACAGGGGTTGTCCCCGGGTCACTAAATTTCTACCCGGAATCAACACACAGCAAACATCACTTCACCATGTACCCCGAGCGATGATTTACAGGTAAGGAAAATACCTCGAAGCCGACCTGCTCCGAAGTTAGCGATTCGATTAAACTGAACAAAGATGCAATAATTATTGATTCAAAAAAGTCCAGCGAACAAAGCAAGCCACCTTCCAGCCAAAGCGAATTCATATCGCCTCGAAGGCGGAAAGGAAGGGCCGTTCAACGACCAACAAACTGCACATCCAACCTTAATTTTCGCCGAATCCATGTTGATTCGATCGACAACGCTTCAATTCGTTAACTGGTATACAAAATATTTATGACGCCGTAAAATATGCTTCACCGGTTAATGAACAGAGTCAACTTCAACGGAGTAGATTCAGCGGAACAATCATTTAAGTGAGTTTCTCCACCGGTTCAGGCTTAAATCCACAAATACCACCAATGAGCGCTGAATTAGAACTAGTCGAAACCAACATGTAAGAAACGCAAAATATTGGAATCTCTAAGCTTCAAGCGAGGTTCTGTAGCTAACCTCGTAGAGTAGTTACTGAGTGTGGACGAGCTGTTTCTGTCGATGGTTCGCATCCGCGAAGAGTCAGGGTCTTCGCAAAGAGACCACTTATAACATAACAAACATGTCGTCCAGCCTACCAGTAAAACAAATCAAGTTCCCACAAGTGTCCCTGGTAGGGTTGAGCGATGAGTGATCGACAGTTCCAACTAGGACAGTCAATCACCTGCACTTTTTCCAGTTTAGGATATCTCAATATCAGTTTGGTGTCCCGATGTCAATTCAATATATCTTAAAAGGTTACTCTGGGGTTAAACAGCTGGTGGTGTTGCACGGCTAATGCGCCCATGGGTACACTGACAGATAAAGAGATTGGTTAGTTCCCACGGAGTGAGGGACCACAGCTCAATCGAATGCAAGAAGTAGACGAAGCTAACTCGGTTGGACGCATTTGTCAGGTTGGTGAGGTGCAAGCGAACACGCAGGAGGTGAGCCTGCTATTAACTATACTGTTTTGTTGGTATAGTAGCCAGCAGACTAGGCTAGGCTCAGGGTATCACATTTCCGGAAAATGTTAATTAACCAAAGCGGACAAACGATGTTTATCCAGTAGTCACTTTCTGTTGTGGGCCGTTTGGTCGGTTAATCATAACTTACGGGTAACCGAATCTTCATATTGTGTGAACCACTCTCAGTGTCCACACTTATCTCGACCAACCGTAGTGCGAAACACAATAAACATGAAAACGTGGCGAGATATGCTTTTGATTCTACGGAAGTTGTTGATTTTCCGTAACCCTCACAGTGATCTGCACATTTTTATCGTTCAAGAAGGCAGCTTTTCACTATCCACCGTTTGACGATAGGTTATCATGATAGCCCAGTCCGTTGGGGGAATTACTCTGTGCATTCACACACACCGATGCATGCTGGTTCCCAATCCAACGTTGTCTTTTAAGCGCCGAAACTGTTACAGAGACGTGTGGCAGCAGCCAGGTACGTTCGACCGTGGAACGCGGTGGCCAAAACACTGGGACTGCAGATCCAAGCGACTTGACCTGACATGCGTGTCCCCACCGTTCCAACAGAGTTGGCTTCGGTTACAGCAGTGTGTTGGAGCCGGTAGCTAACTCGATTTGGTTAGGAGGTCTGTTCGTTAGACAGACTCTTTGGTTTGGGCTTCGAATTTTGTATCGGGGTCCACACTACATGGATGATCGGTATTGCTCTGGATGTGTCGGCCTCACCATCAGCTGTCACGGTAGCCGTGGAACTACTGTTCAAGTGACTATTGCTGTAACACCTCAGACAGGGACTACCCGACTCACCTAGTCTTTCGGATGACGACGACGGAAGTCTACGCCAACCTATGTGGTTCTCTCATGTATCCATTGACAGAAAACCGGTGTGTCAGAGATGTCCGTGCACCTTTTGCGTCGTACGAACATATGATCGCTCTCAGTGCTCACTATCTCCGTGTTAGTCTGCACCTCAGCAACCTGACAAATGCGTCCAACCGAGTTAGCTTCGTCTACTTCTTGCATTCGATTGAGCTGTGGTCTCTCACTCCGTGGGAACTAACCAATCTCTTTATCTGTCAGTGTACCCATGGGCGCATTAGCCGTGCAACACCACCCGCTGTTTAACCCCAGAGTAACCCTTTGAGATATATTAAATTGACTAGTATTGAGACATCCTAAACTGGAGAAGTTGTAGGTTATTTAATGATTTTCTTATGACAGTGGTTTGGTTGAGAACTTATTGGTCGAATACCCTGGAATTATCAGTGTTCACAAAAATCGAGATGGTGTTGTTGATAGTCTGGATGTCTTGATTGTTGTCGGCACTGCGAGGCGTTGGAATTGCAACGAACTTCAGTAACAGAATGTTTAACAGAATATCAATCACTTTGGACGGAGACCAAACTAACACGAACACAAATTATTTTATTAAGAATTATGTCATTTAGGTTGTGTCACTTCAGGCAAAACGTACTATGCGATATGGCTCACCCATTACGCATAATGATGAGACAGACATGGTATAAAATAGTGAACGGGTTGTGTGGGATCGATGCTTTCAATGAGCTTACAAGAACTCCTAATAACAGGAATTGGTTTAAGTCTATCGGTGAGCAACATAATGAAAACAGAATTAACATCCTAACCTTCAAATAATACCAGTCCCTATACCTTCCAAAGTCCGTTATGAGTGTCAAGGTCATGAAAGTCAACAATATGGTGGGGATCAACATGCACTCGGCGCTCGTATGAAGGTGACAGCGAGATACAAGAACTGTAACCGACGGGTTCATGTTGAATGGATATTCAATCACTGCATTTACCAGTCATACTGGGTTAGTGCATAGTACAACAGTAAACAAAGAGACAGAGACCACAGGGTCAGGTCCGCAGCTTTGCTTCGATAATCGGATACCACCATAATACCTTCATGAACGTGCTAACGCGACTGAACGTCTATAGGTTAACAAGCTTAAACACTCACTCATTTGACAACCGATTAATACTCTGGTCAGGAAACTGTACAAACGACAAAACATTCCCACTGTTTCTTTGTTTTATATTCACAATTAATGATCGGTGTTTCAAATAATGGTGAACAGAAGTTTGGAGGAAAACTGATAGTTTAATGGAAGATCAGATGGTATTTGATGACTGTCTCCACACGACTCATATGAGGGTTTAACGGCGTAGTATCTTAGCAGGTCATTCAGTGTGCAACTTATAGGAGGTGGGTGCCATTTGATTTGCGGGAACAGACACTCATTTGAATCACCTAACCAAAATAAATACAAATTAGAGAAAAAGCGAATTATTCTCAAGTGGACTTTCTCTCCTATCCATCTTAGTTCTTACTGCAAAAGCGTCAGCATGAACCTAAAGTGAATACAGACACTAAATCGGTGTCTCCAGGTACGTGCATATCAAAACCAGAGGCGAAGGATAAATGGTGATAGATGAAGTCAAACAGTTAGTGTTAAAAAAACTATCATCTATTTCGTGTAGATGACAACAGACCGCAAACTCGGCTGAAGAGTTATCCATCAGAAGTACACACAAGCAATGTGTGTATGTGTAAATTTACACATACTTTACACAGATTTTAAGGTTTTTCAGATGATCACCGAATAACCAGATAAAAGAGCAAACGCGTTCACATATATTACACATATAGCGGACGGACATTTTGACTGTTCTATGCACAAAATTAAGTAGTAGTCGTAGGTGCGGTTTGTTCAACCCACAGTAAACGAACCGTGATACCTCCATTCTACAGCAGCACGATAACGCGAGTGAGCAGCGTCCATCTGGACTTTTCATTCTAGTTTCGTTTGCCTCAATCAGATGATTTTCAAATGAAAAGCAGGTAGAATTATCTTCTGGTGGAGTTTATTCGATGACGGAAACAGTCACTTCCGTGAATTAGAAATTAAGGTCATAGTATTATTTACTCTCCCTAATTTCTGAGCTAATGCCACATTTTTCCGAATTAAACTGATATACAGTTCGTGATATCTGTTTTAAACACAAACTTCACGCGGTAATCCTATGAAAGTGGCCTGACTTAAAACGTTTGTTCCTTAGACCCCATGTGTCCTCGTATAGGTATAATAAGTGATTAAATTGTTTTTACGCATTGGTACAGCTCTTGCG
Source organism: Paragonimus heterotremus (assembly GCA_013368495.1). NCBI lineage: Eukaryota > Metazoa > Platyhelminthes > Trematoda > Plagiorchiida > Troglotrematidae > Paragonimus > Paragonimus heterotremus. Next base: position 12,914 of record LUCH01000989.1, read on the forward strand.
TACTTAAACCTATGCGACTAAGCGTAGTTTAAAAACAATGACGTTTTAACATGTAAACTCCACTGAATCCGTGATATCATAAACAACATTTATGTGATACAGAGCAAGTGTTGTACTGTCACTATAATTCAACCGTCCTCCCAACTGATGTCGTCCTATAAAAAAATGTCAACAAGTGTTACTCCTGTGTAGTCTGTTGTTAAAATTGAATTAACCTGATTATATCTCGTATATTCTGTAATATGGTTTACATATGGTACTTCTTGAAATGTACCCCGATATACCATACACCGGTTCCATTCTGAATAGTTCCAGAGGCTTCTCGGTCTTAAATGTAGCACAATGAAAAGTAGTGCATTTACAGGTATTCCCACTTTCACTGAAAATATCTTCTCACATTGTTCCTGTTTAAATGACTGTACACTATAACAACCACTCAGCGTTTTATCACCAAATTCATTCATTATTTCAGACAACTGAAACACGAAAATGTTTAGGTCACCCTCAGGCACACTCCCTGCGTTCGCCACATACCTAGAGGAATATATCTGAGGTCTGAGAAAATATGCTTATTTTGTATGAACTTTGACCATATATCTCTGTTTGACCATATATCTGTCCATGATCTGAACCAACCAATGAACTCCTCGAACTCTTCAACTTGGAACAGGCAGACAAAACGCAACGTCTTGAAACAAACAAAGCTATCTATCTTATGTGTATATACGCAAACTAATAAAATATGGCATCGCTGGAGTAGTCAAGGCTCTGATCCACTTTCAAACAACACTGTTTTGGTGACGTTCTGTTACTGAATGATCGCCTAATTAGTGCTTCATTTAAGCAAGTTGAGCGTACATAAATGAACATTTCCGGTGACACATGGTGTACACTGAGTTTCTGCAATCCAGTTTTTAAATTATACCTTAAAAATTCGTATACATATACTCATTAAACATAAACCCTTCTATCGAAGGTTTAGGGTGCAACAGACCTCAGAACGTACCACTTTTTCCGTTCCGAAAGACTATATTTTTCATGGAAATTTGGGTACGGGGTTTTATTTCACGACGCTTCATTCAATAACGGCAGTCCACTGGATGCTCTAACATATCACATAACGTTTGATCAATTGTTAAAACATGGGCGCACCCAGAATATTGTGTTATGATGACTGGTTTTCATAATAAAGTCCAAAATTCTTTCAACCTCGCAGTTTTATCATGGGGTGCATTTAACTGCCCGTATTTCGCCATATAAAAATATAGTACTTTGAGTGTGATAGTAGAGTAAGTTATACGTCAATTCAATCCAAGAGGTCAAATCTGTGTTAGAACCCAACGACGTGCGTGAACAACCATATTTTATTTATTCAGAGGAACAGCTATCAAGAAAGGTATGAGTCATTATTGTAATCTCCCACAAACACAAACACAATAACTTACAATCAAATGCTGAGTAAAATAAAACAATTGGTATTCGTTAAACAAAGATATTCTGTCACAAAGTGGGGTAACCTTGTCGTTACTCTAAAACACTATTTAAAGCTTTTTGGACCCTGACCTATTTGTGAAGACGACATTAAGAACCACAGGATATTTCGTTTGTTGTAAGCGCTTTTCTTTGACGTGGATACTGGATTTATGAAGAAAGGCGGTGTTGCAGTTCTTCCGCGAATGTCATTAAGAAATGATAAAGTGCTGTCGACTGTAGAAGAAAAATCAACTGACTAGAGTGGCATTAGATCACACTGATTCGTTTGTGTACTGATAAAAAGCCGAGTAAAACGATCCACAACTTAGTTCTCAATTTGTTTATACAGAAATAACTTCATGTTACATCCCAGTTACACTTGAGTGAATTTTTATGGTTGTGTTAGTAAATCCAGTGTGTTTTGTGCATTAGTTTGATCCGCTTTTGCGATGACCATCAGCTTTTGTAAGTCGCAGAAGTGTTGTGTTTCAGCGATTTACTCGGCAGCACGATGAACACTCATAACAGGGATGTAGTGACCTGGAGATACCCCCGGTGTGCCTGCTGTACGGTGGGTAAAACCCTTCCTAAAATCTTAGCTCACATTGTACATAGGACCTTAAGGATCTTTGCCTGCCGCCTGCCTGATGCACGAGATCGGGTTTGTTTGTGTGCATGCTTGTCGGCCTATGCGCGCCATTTGCACCACACACGTTTTTCGGCTTGCTCGCGCGCTCGACCGTCGGATCCTTATCCTCCCTAGCTATTTCGCGTATCGGTATCGTCTAGCGCTGATCAAGACCATTCGTAATTATCGCATAATATATTTTCGGTCTCCGCAATTATCTGTATTTTTAGTTCGCGCCTGGTATTTCTGCATATACCTGAGGAAACGTTAATTTAGTGCACGTACGCACTAAAGGTAACCATGGAGGTAACTTTTTACACTGTCTAGGTACGTATTAATCGGACAGGCACTAACGACAAATAATAACAACAACAGGACAACAAAAGATTGCATTAAACGCTCATAAAATGAGGTGGAAAGGTCTGTGAGAATACGGGATCTGCAATCACCTATGAATGAGGTTAAACTTACATTAACCAAAAATCCCCTAAAATCTACCAGTAGGTAAACTTTCATTAATCGACTTTAATAAATCTTATGACATCAACTTCAGAAGTTCTAAACTTTGAATAATCGACTACAGTTAGCAAAAAGTTAATTTACCTTCGGTGATATGAAAACTGAATACAGGTGAATGTTCCGGATCGTTTGCATTTGATAACTTGGTTGTGCGTAGTGTGATGTCATTGTCTCAGTAATGAGCACGATGACTTTATGAAGGTGTGGTTCGAGCTCAGTTGCTGACCATGGCATAGATGTGCACTGTTAACGAGCTCTAGCAAGAGTGAACCTTAAGTATCTCACGAAAGAGATAGGTTGGAAAGTTTATGGGGATGCGATAGGTGCAAATGATTGCTTGAATGACACCCAAGCAATATCAACCAAAAGCCCCTAACCATTTAACAGTATTTACTAAATGAATTTTCGCTGCTAAACCTAAATCTACGGGCTTTTACGAAACGTTCGCAGTTGTAAGCTTTCAGTAAAATGAAAGTTCTGCTGACAATCACTCATCAACTAAGGGATACTCATCAATTGGTGTAACTGAAATGTCTATCAGGAAAAAACAACGAATGAACAATATTTCAGTTAAAGCTATCTTCCGGTTCCAGAATCGTTTCTATGCCAACACAGCGCTGTCGACAACATTTACCCAGCAAAATACAACCTTGCCAATATTAGCGCTACAAGCTTACAAGTTCATCACCTACCATAAAAGCGATAAACAGCCGAGGATAATGGTTTTTTCTCCGGCAATGATTGTTTCATGCAGTCCTGTCGGAAACGTTTCAGAATTGCTGGGTACTGTTTCTTATTTAATTACTGAGAAATATAAGACAGTAAGATCTGAATTCCCGAATCGGATAATAGATACAGTACCGTAGTATAATGTCGAACACTTATGGGTTAAAACGTTATCTATGAAAAGTATTCTTTTGTATAAAAACGCTACCGTAGAAAAATGACTGAATCCCGCATTACCACTATTTTGCTTAGAGATCTTGATGGACAGCGTGGCATAACTGTGTAGTAATGTGTGAAGAAGAAGGTGTACATGATTACGAAAGTTTAAGGCAATTCGTATGAAATGACTGAGAAGAACGGTTTACTCCAAATGACTAGTAGTTGACGTTGAAACGAATTTAGGTGTACTTCTGAACGTAGGTCTTCTTGATCATATCATTTCACATAGACCTTGTTTCTATTTAGCACAGGTAAGATCGGCCAAACATCTTCCTTGGGGCACAGTGATTTTATGCATTAGACATCAGTCTGTATGATGCCGTTCTGCGAGACAACCCATCGTGCAACTTTGGATTCTTAAAAGATGACTGTTAGCCCAGCTGGTGTTATTCATTCTCGCCGTTTTGTTTCGAAAAGGTGGTGCCCTTTTGGGTTACGGAATTCTGATTTACAAGGTAGAAGTTTGATCTTTGCCCTGAAAATATGCAGTCGCCTAGTGACGACTGCATTGTGGTCTCTAGACTAGTGTGTTGCAGTTGAAAAGGAGTAGGCTGACCAGCGTTCGTGTGCTACTTAGACATGACCATATCATCTAATGTCAAATGTGACATAAAAATGGAAATAACCTACTTGTTTTCTAAAGTTATGTAAACTTGCATTGTTACACTGTTCATTCAGGCTAAGTTGTTGTTTCTGTGATTGGTTTAATCAGCGATTTTAGGCCCTCAACTGCTTGCTTCTAAGGATTCTGTCACTCAGAGAATAATGATGGAGTTTACTTCTTTGGGTATGAAAATTCTTCGATTTCTCCTCGAGCTGTTCATTCATATATTAGTCGAACGATGCCAACAAAAAACAGGAGACTTGAATACACTCTGAGGTTCCCTGTTGTGCAGTACTTCATGGTAAAAAATGATGTGTGCACAGCAATCACGGTATGCTCACAAGCCAACAGTCGATAGAAGATTGCCGATCAAGTGAAGCAGGTTAGACGCTCACCTTAATTGTCACGTTATCTCAAGTGACGGTAGTTCCCTATGCACACGGTAAATAGTGTGGATGATGATGTAAATCATCTTTCTATCTTGAAAAGAAGAGCTAAAAGCCTTTGCAGTGATCGTCGTTTCTTGTTCGCAGTCCATGCACGTGACTGTTTGCGACACACTAGCAATATCTTAGATATGGAAGATCAAATGATGCGTTTAAAATGACCGGTAGAATACGGACCCATTGCTGTAAGATTCGTTCACCAAATCTGAACACCACTGGGAACATTCATGGCTGGTTAAAAGGTAAAATCGATCAAACAGAAGTGACACCCGGTTCGATATAACTAAAACCACTCTGACGAAAAGAAGAAAGTAATTTGTATCCTCTTATCTAATTAGTTAACCGGAAAATTCACCCAAGTACACTTGATTGAATGACAGTAGCAATCAGCGGAAATGTGAGGAGATGAGTGCAAACAAATTCTGTCGTGATAAATGCGATGATCCCTTTCTGTTCAGGTCTTCACCTTCTGTGGATATCTGAAATGTAGGATATATTAAATCCTCAAGTATTAAACAAATCATGACGATCACTTACAACTTACTGGCATTTATTTTGTATTATGTAAAGTTCAGTTCGAATAAAGTGTCCGAATGCATTGGTCAATAAAAGGACTAGTGAGGTCCCGAAACTGGTCTACCCTCTGAATTCTTGTTCGGATATTTCATTTTTAGTCTGGATTAATTGAAACAATCCTTTTCAAACATTCACGCTGATTGTCAACCCTTAATGCAAACCTGACTGTTAACATTTTGGTTGTGGGTCAACATACAAATATCGACCATTAAAGAGACGATAGTAGATAAAGAGAGTTTTTAAGCACCAGAACCTTTTGCTTTTAAATGAGTCATACACATTTTACAAAGCCGGTTTAGAAATACTGTGAGCTAACGACACTCGTGGCTCAAATACGATGTAAAGTGGAGCACACACACGGGCTGGATCATTTACGGCCTTCGAATGAAGTATCTCTACCCCTAAATCGTTTTGATAATTCGAGCTGTAATTGAGTAACGTCAACAAAACTGTGCTCCACAACCCCTGGTTGGCGCAACTTTGTCATAGGTGACGAACTACCACAAATTAGGCCTGTAAAAATAAACGCTGCTGTAGTAATCGTTCGGTCTATTGTGTTAGCAATCAAATGTTTACGGAATATTGGAAATGAAAGATTCTTGTGAGATACACATGAAAATTTTGCAAAATCACCGATTGTGGGTGGAAATTTCCCATACTCCGTTCTTTCTCATAGACAAACAGCGACTTCCAACCATCACTGCAATCCTCGGCTTCCTCTGACCTACCCCAGTTGGTCCTAATACTTCTTACACAACAAATATTGAGCATTGTAGGTAACCTAATTAAAATTTCAGTAAATTCTTAACGATGATGCAAAAATTGCTCATATATCCGAAGTCCAAGAGCGGTGATCCGAGAATATTTCAACAACTGTGTGAAGTGGTAGGAAATTATGTCAGTACCTGTTTTACCAATTCTGAGTTCGTCGACTTTCTTGAGTTTTTGAAGTACGACATGAAAACGGATGATTTCTTGCCAAAAAGCCATCGTTTCAAAATGATAAAACATGATTAGTGATATTGTATTATTTAGTCACTTAAATTAGCTTGACATTAGTAAGTAGTATGTTAATGGGGCTACGTTTGACGCAGTTGAGAATATTTCCTCCTTTCAAACAAAACTTGGTAGTTAAAGTTAAGTCTTGTCATGAGGTAAACGTTCTATGTCACCAACACTTGACGAAATGTCGAGAGCAGCTCTGAAAAATCACAGTTCAAACTTGAATCTGTCTCCTAGAAACACCCAAGGAACAGACATCAGATGAACCGTTATATGCGTCGTAATTTTTAAGGTAAGTTGCAGATTTGTAATTTATTTGCAGGAAGGGTTTTGCAGTCGAGAACGGGCATTGCTGGATTCTAACAAGATTTACTTAATCTACTTAAAAATCATTCTCAGGAAACGTGACTTACTGTGTGTTTATAAAGAAGTGTATGAAAAATGCTAATATTTGTCTGTGAAACGGAAAAATCCCATCTATAACTTATTTCTGTGAAGCGGTATTTCAAAATTCACGCGACCGAAACTAACTGATGAACTGAAATTGATCGTTGTCATGATTTGCGCCGAGCTTTTGCCAGCAATCTGACACAAATATTTAGAAAACTATTGACGTAATTTGTGTATCATGAACTTCACTAATCATCGAGTGTCTTAATTAAAAACTGTTCTTGTGTACATTCTGCAACTCTCTGAGAAAATTTTACTAACGTTACGGTGTGCACGTGCAAGAAATGTGCAACAAAAATCTAACACAAAAACAACATAACGTAGGCGTGTCGATTTCACGCGTTGTCGATTTATATGATTGATTTTTCAATTTATATTCCTATCCCCCTCGTAACTTGTCTGCAAATACGTTTGGTTGCTAAATGAAAGTGTTCTAAAACTTTGGACCGCCAGCTGACAGGTTATGAACCACTCTACTAGACAAGAGTGTGACTATGGCTGAGTGTTCAACAGTGATGACTATGTCAGACCTAATGTGAGCCTAATGAGAGTGAAGTGATCTGAAGGCTAACCCTAGTCAAATCAGATATGGAGTTTAACTCCCAGCCGGATGGTGCTATTTTTTACTCATATGCTTCAGTACGAGGGAACCTAGAGTTTACTGTGTCTGTTAGAAGTTGAAAAGTTGGCAAGTGTAACGAAATTGTGAATACTGTGAATATAGGCACAAGGGGTTTATGTAGTACTAAAAGAAACCAGTCATATGCTCCATTAATAATGCAATTTGTATGATGTGGTAAACTGGGGACTCAGTTATCCCAATCAAAAGGTACTTCATCAAGCAATAAGACATTATGGGTTGACTTCAGGCGAAAATACACTCCATTATCTTACCCTACACAAAAGACTCGAATGGCCATATGGAGTCAGTTATCTGTTTCAGTCAAACTACATTGCGACGACGTTATGGCTGGGGTCATAGCCACGTTGTGGCAGCCTCGGAACCTTTTAAAAGTTAGCTGTAAACCCCTAATCTGTGCATTCCAAAAAAACGTTTTTGTGGCCTCAAACTGATGTTGCATGTGGTTTAGAAGCTCAGTTGTCGTAATTACACCTTATGAATAAATTTAATTTCAAACCGAATAACGGACCATCTCTGTAGTGCATATGACCTGAAGGTGGTAAATCAGAAACTAACGTGCTAACCGCATATAAAATTTTCCTTGCACGATCTAACCGATTCTCGGAAATTTCTTGCGCGATCTATTGATTTCGTAGTATACTCCAGAAAACTTGCATTTCAAATGAATAGGTAATCAGTACCGATTAAACTCCACACACAACTGGGTGTAGCTAGTGCAATCTCACAGATTTTCTAGTCAGTCCCTCTCAGATGGATGTAATATACGCCGGACTAACACCTGTTGGAGCTTGTCTTTAGCGGATATCCATGACATGACCGTGACAAGAAATCTGGCCATACTTCCATGAGATAATTGTGTTAACCACTGCGACACTGATATCACACTGGGTGAAACAGAACTATCATATGCAGGCGCTGGACCATATTTGCATGTGTGCGATTTTCGTACTGCTCGATCGCCTCCAGACAAAACACAGTAACTGTTCTGTTGAATCCAATCCATTACATCACAACTAGGACTTCACCCCGATTTGAATTCACAGATATAGTTAAACTTGTTGAGTAAGATTTTGGGAACTAACAAGTAGTAGATGATTTTGGTTATTGTGAATTGAGCATTACTCACAGGTGATTGCAACTGTTGTACTCCCATAAACTTTTAAGCTGACTCCTTTCGAAAAAAGCCCTATACTCGAATTTCCTCTTTGTTAGTACTCACCAGAAGTACACATATGTGGGTCTGTGACAGATGCAAACAGGTATGAGTAGCGTTCAAGTATTTTGCTGACCAACATTCCCATTACTTGCCATGTATGTAGTTCTATATAAAATACGCCCAGATTATTTGTTTATTTTATGTTGTATTATACTTACTAAGTATGAGCACACCGGTTGAATAATATTGATTACGAATAACTAGCACCCAGAGTGAATTGCTCAGCGGTTGGCTCGAACATGTTCGCATGCAACCCACACACACAAGTTCTTTATAAATTGATTTTACGGCAACGAACTCAACCAACTCCCTGTGTTCATTGTACAACTAAGTGGAACAAGACAGACCACGGTTTTTTCACATTCCCGGACAATAGGAGAGAAATAACGGTTATACAAACGGCCGCCAGTTATTGATATATCTTTATGGATAAGATATTGTCGGACTCACCCAACTTGTCTTATAACAACTGACACATTGCCAGGTGAATTTAAACGTTTGCGACTAAATCGGATTGCGTGTGTGACTGACTTCTACAACTTTTGGGCGTTACTGATCAATACTATGTGTTTAACCAATAAGTATTGTATAGGAGACAATGCATTTATGTTTTAACTGATATTTTCGTCCTGACCGAATCAGTAGCTATTCTCGGAAGACATGGAACGTTGTCTTCTAATGTGAATACTTGAGTTGGTTTATCAACGAATAACTCAATACCGAATCGAAGCTACGAGATTGAACGAATGTTATTCTTACCAGTCGCTATGGTCTTGTTTTAAACATACTGACCTACGGACAGTCATTCACATTGAATATGGCTCGATCGGTGGGAGTATCATTCGTACAGTCTGTGGCATGAACATCTTCAGAAACACAGGAATTATACGGAGGTTTTAAAAAAAATGTCGGGTGAGTTAACAAGTCAAGCATGTCCGTTTCATACAGTCAACTAGGTCTGTTAAAATGAATGGCAGAAAAACTATAGGATTATTCATACCTAACCTGTTAATAATTAATGTAGTGTTTGGGTTCCTGTTTTCAAACAAGAAACTTAAACTATGCGCGCCGAATAACCTGCTGTTTCCGGTTGACGTGTATTAAAAGTCTCCAGGAGTAACAGTTAAACCTGTGTATTGCAACTTGTATATACTTGGACTTGACAGTGCCTTAAGCTGACAACATTGTAAGATGAGAGTAGTTCAGTAAAAATTTCGTTTGATAACCCGTTATGAGGTCGCTGTTTGAAACCCCGGTTACCAGGATTACCTCGGTCCAACTTCTTACAATCTGACGGCATCAGACACATGTGATTTGCTGTGCTACAGGACAGTGGAAAGACCTTACCTTGTAAAACTTGTTGCCCACCGTATTTCATCGTAAAAATATTGATGTTCCACATACTGTTAAATGATGCAGATAACAAGATGAACTGAGAAAAGGTTCACTTCAAACTGGGTTGTCTAATCTACTCACTCGGATGTAGCATTTTAAAACTAATGCTGTTTACTCATAAGCGTTTTTAGTGGCATTTTGTCCTATTTCGTACAGTACGACTTACTGCCTTGGTTCACACGAGCCGTATACTAAAAGCACTAATCAGAAAGTGCATTGGAAATCATGGAGAGATGTCTGAAACCAAAAATAATTCGAATAGCCCCACGAGTTCATTAGAAGTGAAAAGGTGTTTGTCGAACAGTCTGTCTTCGGTTATTCATCATCGGACCAATTACATAACATTTTATATCATCATGGTTGTCAAGCGATCAAAATCAAAAGCGATTAGTTACATAATTACGTCACGAGATTGTGAGTTGGAGGGCCATTAGGTGGCAAAATTGACCACCGGGGGTGTCGAGTCAATCAGGGGAGGCCATGGTAACCGTAGGGTCTGTACAAATTTCGTCTGAGCGCATAACGGTGGATTACGCAACCGAATTCCGATCGCCTCCGCGGTGGCCAGAATACGAAATTTGACTCCTCATGATTGGCGACTGGGCAACCGGTAAATGGGCTGAAAAGCCACTTCCGGTGTGACTTGGTGCCCCGAGTCAACAAGGTGTGCCAGAACTGCACTCGAAATGGACTTCACCTCGCCTTTAGTCAGCCACACGGGGTGGTGTTCACGTATCCTCTGAGAAAGGCGCCTGGTTGTGCGACCGACGTAACCTGCTCCACAGGAGCATGTGAAAAAATAAACACAAAATGAGGTCACACACTTAGGCAACGTATCTTTGAGTTGTACGTGAACAACAGGGTCGGATCTGAACGAGATTCGTAGTTGTGCAGCACTGTAGGTCTTTTCAATTGCGTTACTTATTCTACGAGTTACTAGTTCAGCCAACGCCTCGCCTTTGTAGTTTAGCGTCATGTAAACCAACTTCTTTTCCGCAGAAGGGAGCTTAACTTTCGGTTCTGTCAGTACCATATGTCTATCCACGAGGTTCACAGGATAGACGTTCTCTACAAATATCCGCCGTAAAAACACCATTTCTGCCTCAATCATGTCATCAGTGCATATCCTCATAGTTCTGTGTGTTAAACTACGAACGAGGTTTCTCTTCTGTTTGAGGGGTACGTAACTGAAGAAGTGAGTATACTGCCCGTGACTGACTCGACACCCCCGGTGGTCAATTTTGCCACCTAATGGCCCTCTAACTCACAATCTCGTGACGTAATTATGTAACTGATCGCTTTTGATTTTGATCGCTTGACAACCATGATGATATAAAATGTTATGTAATTGGTCCGATGATGAATAACCGAAGACAGACTGTTCGCCAAACACCTTTTCACTTCCAAAAATAATTGTTCATTCGAATGAAGATCCATGGATATTGATCAAGGCAACTGTTATTTTCAAATAAGTTTTTAAAATTAAAGGCGGAGTACATTTGTTCAGTCCCTCTGGATCTGTATTGAATGCTGATTAATGACAACATCTTCTTGAACATAACAATGTTGAAACGTGAGGGTAAAATTGCCGTCTTCAAAATTGAATTCAACACCGTAGATAGGTCACAGTATTCTTGTTAGTATTGTACCTTTAGTAAAACCCACACATTTTCCCCTTTACAGACTCAGTTTAGTATTTTCGCGCGCACTGGTAGCCAGTTTACTTGGCTGGATAACAGTCTGAAATGTCGTATGGAAGTATCTCTGGTACTGCTCTATATATCCATAGCGAACACTCAAGTTACACCATGACTACGCCATGGCTATGTTCGACAAAATGATTCGACTCTCTCCTATTCAGCATCTCACTATGTTCGAGGTATCCTGGTCCACTGGCTTTTGCTGACTCAATTCGATTAGGTGGCAAACTGGCAGAATCCCCTGCATAATGTTGGGGCTTCTGTGCAATGTTTCTGTTTTTATTCTGTGCCACATAGGTTTAGTGTAATCAGCTTTATTTGACTAGTAAACCTGGAGACAAAACGTCTCATTCATTCGGTAGGTTGAGGTGGACCACGTGAAAGCTCATTTTCATTACGTCGTACGCTGAAATGCACTTGTGAGAAAGCGATTTAGAGACACCACTAAATGGAATAGACAAAGGCTGCCGTTCACGGACCAGTAGCAAACTGTTCCAAGTGGGTGAGAGGTAACCATAGAGTTCATTTACTTTGGGTTGAAAACAAGTGATGTGTGTACTGTAGACTATTTGCAAACATGGTTATATTCGGGGACTACAATATCACTGGCATGAGAATCACATATATATATAGGTACCATGCATACCACTTTATCTATCTATAGCGCGCTCCGGTGTAAACTTTGTAAGAGATGTGAACTTTTATTTCGGTATCTTCCTATCAGTTACTGAGGAATGTGACTGTTGCGATCAACTATGAGTGATGTTCACTTCATGTACAACCTGTTAACGTTGTGTTTTTTATGGTCGCGTTACGGTTATGTAAGACGTCAGCTGGGAATGACTGCAAAGTTTACGTAATACTTAAAACTTTATTTTTCGTCAATGAAATGCGTTGTTTCTGATTTTTTAGGATGAGGATTATTGTGACGGTTAGTTTACAAGTGTCATTCACACCATGGTTTTCCACGCTTGAGCAATTCGGTTTGCGAAAATCATCAAGCCATGATAAACGTTTGAAATAACCGCTTGTGACAAATAGAGGGCTACTGGAATGATGTGCGCAAGCTCTTTACACTGGCCTGCCCTGACCCGACATTTCGTAGGTTCGCTGCGTCAGACATTGACCCCTCCAATAAAAGTGTTTGTCGCTACCGGTCTGCAGTTCGTCCGGATACACAACATCCAGTAGCTGGATTGTAAACTTATGAACTAAGCACTAAACGAATCCTAGCAGCAGGCTGTTGTATCAACGCTTTTGATTCGCAACGTTGATTGTTGCTGTTTGATAATTGCGGTTTTACGGACCTCAGAGACACCGAAGCTGCCAAATCACAACAAACATCAACGTTGCGTACACATCAGTTTGTACCACGGGTTTCCATTTACTGTCACCTGATAACCATCTCATTCACTTCGTTTTATAGGTGTTTTCGTACCATGTGACCAGAATTTCCGAGTTTATCAGTAAGCGCCTGAGGGAAAATTATCCAAATAATGGCAACCAGACATCCTGCTCTGCAAATCATACAGAACCAGCAGTTTTTGACTTAAAACTGTGTTGGCTCTCTTTCACTTCAATAGATCACAACGAATTCCGAAGAAGGGTTGAACATCCTCAATCATGCATGTGTCACCATTGTGCGTTTAAATCAGTTTATTCAGTGTGCTCACTATCTGTGTCCCGAGGCTTTTAATTAGGAGATGACAACTTGTGTCCCAATGTGCGCTAAGTGAGCAGCAGCACGATCAGTTTGTTGTAAATGTGTCAACTAACGTTGGATTAGAAGATAAGTTTGTAACTAAATAAATAGTCAGAGTCTGGAATTGTTTAATCGGAGCTCAAGTTACCTGTGCTGCCTCAGTCAACCCTTTCTATACATTTTTGGATTGTATCACCAATTAGGGATAATCTCCGTAGTGCTCGGAATGTAATAGTTGACCCCCGGTGAGACAAGACCAACAGTAAACTGGAATAAAAGTCATGTTTGATGAACCCCCGATGTCCACATTCAATGAAGTAGTCCAAGCTTGCACTCGAAATCCAGTTCACCTCTCCTTTGGTCAGACAAGCGTAGCGGTGGTCACAGTTTCTCACAGGTAGGCGCTTGATTGTACGAACACGTGCCAACTGTTTCACAGGAATATGGGAATACTCAAACATTAAAAGAAGTCTTAGACTTAGACGAGATATCTTCGAGCAGTTTTTAAACGACTGGGTTTGATCTGAATAAAAGTCATATTTAAATCGTTCAATAAGTCTTTTTAGCAGCGTTACTGAACCATATGGGCACAAATTTATCCTCAACACCAGCTATATGATGGAACAGTGGATGAATCAATTTATCCACAAATGAAACCGTAAAGTTTGGAACTGTGGGCTTCATGTGTCTATCATTTAATACGTCAAACTATGCATTTTCTGTCGAAGTTGGCCAGTAAAAGCCAATTCTGTCCTCATCATGTCGTCAGTACCTATCTTCACAAACACGCCAGGCTACAGATGTGGTTTCTTATCAGTATGAAAGAGACCTATTTGAAAACGTGTGCAAACTGAAAATTGCCAACCTCGTTCCAATGAGAATGCACCTCTGAAATGAACTCCACATCCACCACTATTCTAGATTATAACTTTTGGATCGCTTGTTTAATAACCAATGTGATATGCTTGCAAAATAATTACGAGATATTTGGCTAACCGATGAGTGACCAGAAAAGGACTGTTAAATGAACCACTTTCATGTTTGCTGGACGTCTGAAGGATGTTCGAGGAGTATTCGAGTTAATTCACGGTTTTGTCGTCCCTTACAATATCACTCACACCGATTGCAGCACTATTATGTGTGTATTAGATCCTGAAAAGTACACTCCCCTGGAATATAATGATTGATGCTGGCACAGAATCATTCAGAAGTGAGTAACGTTCATTTCTGTTGTGTGAATGTACACAAGGCATAGCTGTATCCGTAGGAAACTTTTCTGTAACAAATGACCACTGACGAGTAATATACATCCAGTTTGATGCCAAATTAATTCTTTAGTATTGTTGAAGACTTGGTATTAAAATACTCTGGGTGTGGACAGTACCCATCAAAAAGTAACCTACATAAGGGAAGCATTCAACCTGGTTTACAAATGCTCCACTGACCAACCGATAACAATTAACCAGAGCTGCTTTTAGGTGACAGAGATGCGTCTAGTTTGTTTACCTACTTTAAAACTGTAGTTCTGTAGTGCTTCTGGCTAGCGACCAAACTAAACATCGTGGAAATTTTCAAACACGAGGAAGTTTGTGGTCAGCCTGAAAAACATTTTTATACTAACCAAATGGCGCGTGGGCAGAAAGAAGGAGGTAAACTAAGTGCAAAACGCATTGCACGGACAAACTCCATTCGGCATACAGGTGTGTGACTGAAATTCCGTTGTGAACACCAAAGGAAGCACCAGTTGTATACTCAGTAGACTTTACAATGAACCGGGAACCCTGTAGTTGTTTACAATTGTCAGTCTATCAGTTTTGTTGAGTTACCTTTGAATGTGTGTATATTTCACCAACATTGGCACGCAGTTAAGAACAATCTAAGATGCAAAAAATACGTCCGTCTGTTGTTGCTCCTAGTTCATCTGATGAAGTGAGACAGCCTTTCTCTGAATGAAGAGTAAAAAATCGTGACTGCCACATCAATACAAAAGGTCTGGAATGACAAATTTATCTTCTGTAGACATATCGCCACAGAATTATGGGACCACTCATTTCTCACGAATACTCGTGCTCTTTTCAAAATTAACACACCGGTTTTTGGCGACAGAAATCATGGTAAATAGTACTAATCAATCTTCTAGAAACGTAACAGGAATGTTCTTGTTATCGAAAAATTGTTAGGGAAAATCAAGGAGACAACCACGCAATAAGTGGGAACATACTCTCGTTTAAAGCATCATTGAGAACTGACCGATCCATTACGTTTGAGAACTTCCACAGTCTTGGCTGACAGATAGTATCTGTTTGGAACTATGAGGAATACTTGTCATCCAAAGCAGACCCAACATAACTCCCTATGTAATATCCCAAATACCAACTGCCCATAACATAACATTAATTGGTTCTGGCGCTAATGGGATCTAGAGGTTGATTGTGAAGTTTATAGGGAGTCAACGAAATACTCATACGTTTTCCTAATATCAGTTATGCAGCGGCCAAGTTTGTTGTGTTTGCAATTACTTCGTAAAAAATAAACGGCTTCCCACAACCGTTTCGTAGTAACAGGTGGTTGAGTCAATGGTTTACTCTATAAAAAAATCGCTTCATGACTTAATGTTACCGAAATATCTTTGAGAATTAGATCTCACAGGTATGTAGCCTGTTGTAAAGATCAATCAAGTGATCCATTGCAAAGGAAACGTTAAATGGAGTACCGTTACAATTTCCCTTCATTGTTTCAGTACTCATGAGTAGTTTGGTAAATATTTGTGAATTGGAAGGGTTCAAAATGAAGAGGAAACAGGATCATTCAGAGTGTAGCAACAAACTGTCGTGTTGACACGATTTTCGGAGAAGTCCTGCATAGCCAGTAATTCCCCGATATGAAGGGCTCAGCAGTCGTGATTGGAGTGGACATGTGGCTATGATGTGTGAACTTCTCGTTAACTATACTGGGTTCAACTGTTGTACAGCGTGTAACACATTTGTACAGGATTCTTGTGATTCGTATAAGCCAAGCTAAACATCACGCTTTCGCAGTCATTGCTCTAAAAATGCCACTGGTTTTTACCACACCTCAACCGGAAGATCCAGTTTACAATGGGTTGTATGCCTGAGTTGTAGTGACACATGAGTTAGGTGGAAATTTAAGTATTGGTGAACTTCACTTGTACGTAGTCCGTTCGATAAAGAAATCACGTGAATGCAGTATTTTGTTAAATGCCAGTCACTCGAAACCTTTGCGTAATAGCAAAAAACAATCTATTATCGAGTCGTAAAACAAAAAAACGAGTGGTTTGGATGAATAGATCAGCTCAAAGATATTAAAATGGATTTTCGACACTGTGGAAAAAGTACCCAATAGAAGTTTAAAAAACTTAATTATTGTCGAACGAATAGAATAAAATTACTTGGAAGGCTCATTAATTTTGCGTGTAACCAGCAATCAGTGAAAGACAGTGATATCACATTAAATTCGAAAATTTAACTGCCGCTGTGAAAGTGGAAATGTCGTAACGTGTCGGACACACGTGATTTGGGCAGTAGTTGTTATTATATAACCATTCTTAATTTCAGTTGGGGTAAACACAGTCACACTTAAACTATTGTGGAAAACCAGCATGACATCCAAACATGTAATGAAATTGGAGGTAATGGACTGTTTGTTAAAAACTCATACAATATTGTGAAACTTAATCGACGGTGTTTGGACTTTTACGTTCCACTCGATACTGTTCAGTAGGCTGACTATGGAGAACATCATAGAAACCCAGGAAATGCACACCACCAATACAATTTGTGCTAAATTCAATATTTACTCACACTGAAAAGAGGCTAGGATTAACGAAATAATTTGAACTTTTTCTTCCGGCTCTTAGAAGCCTCTGAATCGAAAGTCTGAGGTCATCTGGTGAAGTAGCGTCTCTGCTCTCCACAATATGAGCGGCATTAGGCAAATATTTCGAATACATTTTTGGAATAAGTCGAAAGATTTGTTGAACTGTTTGTGTGAAAAGAACAACACTGTTGCAAACCACTAGTCAATCGTAAATTAGTTCAGTTATTTTCTAAACTTTTGACATGATTACACTTCAAGTGTTTCTGTTTAATGAGCAGTGCACCAATTACCATATTTGGTTCCCTGATGCTTTTAGTCGGCAAGGGAATGTCAGACACGTGATATACAATGCTGCTGAAAACGGGAATGGAGAATTTATCCAACGAAACATGCAATGGGATTCTAGCTGATGCTAAATGATATGGACACGAAATTTCCGCTGTAATGATGCAACGGATCGTGAGCGAACAACTGACTCAGT
Organism: Paragonimus heterotremus; assembly: GCA_013368495.1. NCBI lineage: Eukaryota > Metazoa > Platyhelminthes > Trematoda > Plagiorchiida > Troglotrematidae > Paragonimus > Paragonimus heterotremus. Next base: position 30,531 of record LUCH01000989.1, read on the forward strand.
TGTCTGATGGCAGCGAGGTGAGTTCTGGCTGAATATAGCATGTGAACAACTGACCGAGATCGCGTAAACTTTCCAAATGGGTTAAGTTTAATGCCAAGCAAAATATTTTGTAGTTATGTTTCAGGCAAATGGGGAAAATCTACTATCAGCAGTGAACTGGAGCAGTTCATACAATCCGAACTGACTGCCACTCTCCCGTAATAATAGACCATCCTATTTGTAAATGTGTGTTAACAAGTTGATATTACATCAGTCATGGGCTTCAGATCTCCTACTAGGTAATATTTCATTTGTCAAAAATTACTAGTCTCATTCATCTATATGAGTAAACACACAAATATCTTCTATCCTTGCTGTGGGAAGTAAGTCCTATTACACAGTTATTTGATGAAATTTGTCACTCACATATGTGTAGTTTACAAAAACCTGACCAACGTGAGGTACGTCAGTGCATATTTCACAAAACAATCCAGTCAGATGTTAGTCTTAATGTGTAAATTTTCTTTCTATGGATGTGGTCCATTTCGCCTGAGTTCACGATCCTAATAAACAGTTAAAATGCTATCGAGACATAGAACCATGTGAGAAAACGTCTTTTGCATTGGTGTTGTAACCAAGAGATTCTCTCTTTCTCCAGGGATAATTGTGTAGTCGTGTCCCTCACATCAATATCTGCCTCAAACACCAAAACTTGAAAATATTCTATGAATTATGTTGACTCATATCACGACAAGAACGCCGTTCGTTGAAGTCGGAATGCTAGTTGGTAAGTTATACAGACAAAATATGTTGAAATTCCGGTTGGAGAGAGAATTATTTCAAATGAACTATTTTAACCAATGCTCTTACCACTCATCAATATTCTGGTGGATTATTTCCTGAAATACACCGTTTGGATGATTCTAGAATAAGAATATCGTGAGTTCAATCAATACTTAATTCTTATTTTCCTAAACACAATCTTTTTAACGCAACTTTAGCACAGTCAACCGAAATTGATTTATTTCAAAATAAAAATTAATTGGACGACGTTTGCTCCCGTTAACTGGCACAATGAAGGTGAGGACTATTTCTAAGCGCCTCTTTGTTATTGACATTTCTGAATAAGCTAATCCCCTAAGCCATGATGAAGTTTCTCGAACGGAGTTGCTCCAGTTCGCTCCAATTTACTGACAGCCAGAACCAGTTATCGTCCCACCAAATCCACAGGTCCTTATCTGCTGATCACAGAGGAGTACAGGGGAGATTCTTTTCTCGGTTTGGTTAGTATTTTGTTATAAAACATTCAACAAAACAACATCAAGACGATGTATCTGAAACCTCAATCTCAATAACTTTTCTAACTTCGCTTCCTGAATCGCCTTCACACCATAGGTTTTCAAAATGTCTCCTAATATTTTACGAGATTCTTCATTTCACCTTGTGAGTGGTTTTGTAAGTTATGTTTTTCACTTCATTTTGAACAAAACGAGTTTATGGTTTTACCTTTAGTAAGTCAATGAGGCGAAACGGTATGCTAAATAGCAAATTTCACTGACTGAAAGTGTTTTCTGCCGAAACACAACTGAAACCATTGGGTCCAACAATCACATTTATATGAAGTTCTAAACAGTGAAGATACCTCTCCGAATCAAAATAAACACCTTGGTTATTGAGCCTATGAATAGGGTGCAGGACTGTCAGTCAAGTTATTATTTGGGACATTTTAAACTCGAACAGTTCTCTCCCAGAGAATTTGTCCTTCAATACCCCATGTATGGCAGATATTAGCCTAGGCATATCAGTTTCGTTTCGCGTCACCTCAGAGAGGCGCATTTAAATCACAGTGCAGTTATAGGGAAAGTTATGAGTCTGAAAAAATGGTTCACTGAAGTCGTCACTTGCTTACAGGGGATACACTTAGACGCTCGCATTATGTTACATACGTATGTTTTGAAAACCACAGGTGTACTTGCTTACAACAATCTTTTACTAGAAAGCTGAACGGGCTAAACGTAATTGATAATGGAAGTTGCACACTTGAGTCGAAAACGGAAATCCGTAAGGTAAGTAGTTGTTTGTCTGAAGACTTCTAAGTCGCAAGTTCTAAGCTCTTGAGCATTTGATAATCAATTACAGCTTCAATGGAATGCAGGTGTCCAGAACAGAAAGGGGAGTCAGCATTAACCCCAATGTATGCTCAGTGATCTGAATGGTTGGATGTACCAGTGTCTGATTGAATTATTCTGTTACTCGGTCTAATAAATTCATGAGCACCCAACATCTGGAAGGTCTGCGGTTTGTAACCGTTTCTCATTTACATGCTGATATCCTGTAGGTTATCGAGGTTAGCTGGACTAACACGGAAGAAACAGCTTCAATGAAAGAGGACGCCTCAGTTGAATAGTCACTTAAGTTAGCGAGCAGCCTGAGATTATCCTCAAGGGAACTAGGTACATTTGAGGTCAAGGGTTACCCATTTTTAGTATAGTTTGCCTGCTCAGTCAAACAGAAGACTAGAGTACTATACAACAAAGAACGAAACAAACTCGTGCCAAATATATCTTACGGCATACTAACCTTTAATATTACGGTTTGCTACACCTGATACAGTCATATACAGTTTGAAAAACAGTAATTCCCTGATAAGTATAAACCACCTTGAAGGGACAGATTTGTGGTCTCCTAGGGGATGGTCGTTGTGGGAAGAGAGACTGTGGACATTAAATAATCCACTTCAATTTGCCTCCCTTCGTGGACCCTCTCATTTTGGTTCCTCAGTATCTTCCAGCGATTGCCCACATTTTTAGGGGTCACTCTCCAAACTTCCATCCACATCAACTACCTCCAGTTGACCAGTGTAGTAACCATCCACAACATTTTCTATAATAATAATAACAGCCTACAATGGACAATTCTTATCGTCTGTTGCATCCCACACTTGATTAAGTGCAAACACAAGTTCCACTTCACCCAGTCGTGTACTTACATACTATCGTAAAGCTGAGAGAACTCGATAGCTTTGACTAATTCGTGCACTATCTCGGTTGGAGTTATACATCTGCTAATTTGGTGTGCGGTTAGTTTCAGTCTTTGTTGCTATGTGATGATTGCAATTTGTGCCTATTAAACTGGGCTCGATTTGCGGGTTCACTTGGGTTATGAACCGGCGATGCATACTTCATAACTAAGACCCTGATGCTGATCAACAGAGCAAAGTGTGATCATTGAAGCTATGTTTCCATGGGATCGAAAAACTACCTTAATTTACTGCAGAAGTGCTAACGGGTTATTCACAGAACAATAAAACGAGCATCATATTTCAGATTAAAAGTCTCTACCAGTGCAGTTGAATTACCGTTGAAAATTCTCAGAGCAAATTACCCATTTCTGGAGTGAACATGGGCGAATTTGAAATGATCAGAATAGGAGCCCAGATGTCGATTAACTAGGAGATGATGGGGCGGAGTTTAACCGCAAGTATTTCAGTCAACCAGTGATAAAGAAAAAACTGCACAGATGATTTCTAGAATAGGCTGCCCCAAGAATTTGCGAGTTTCCTGAAATTTGGTGAAACGAATGTCTACCGATTTTGCATCCAAACTGATTGGGGCTTCTACTTCCAACTCCATTACTAGCCATTGATCAAGCATCACGGGTAATATAGATAGATTGTGCTTTGTCGTCAGCTGTATATCATAACACGTTCAAAACAACCAAACGTCATGCGTGGACAAAATATCCGATGGCTATGAAGATTTAGGTGATATATAATTATGTGAAATCAAGGCTTTGGTTGGATATGAACTACCGACAGAAACACCATGCCCAAACGCGGCAAGCGTTTTACCAGTTGAGCTACGAAGCCACGCCAGGAGCTCGTAAATTTCACATTTGGACTCACCAACCCACCAGTCCCACTGTCTCATATTGAATCCACCAAATGATGCGGGAGGTCGACTACTCCGGCAGGATTCCCAAAGCAGTTCATGCTAGAATCCAACAACGCCACTGTTGGGCATAGAAATTGTATTATTAATGAACAGTTTGACAGATTTGATGAGTTAGCTGAGACACGGTTGCGGAACCTCAAGGTTTCCGTTGGATTTGAACCATGAATTTGAACGAACTTCCTCTGCAGAAGAAAGGAAAAATATAATGGGGACGTTCTTGGTGAGAATGGATCTGTGTTTCTGACTCGTATGGATTACAATGATATCCGAATATAACCCCCTTATATTTGTGCTGAAACAGTATCTTCAATTACTACTCAAGGTGATAGAGTTTCGATGGTGACCGGCGAAAATTGGGGAGAGAATTTCTAGTTAAAAACCAAAGATTACAGACAGTCACCAGAAATAAATTTCGATTTTATTTGCCTGTTTTTATCTCGATCTTTTGATTAGGGATTACCGGATCTCGGAAGTTATGAAACACCTGTGCAATAAACACATCTCCTAGTGGAGAACCCATCAATTGCCACCATGAAATCAGACTTGTTCTCAAAGACTGTTGTACATCCTCCACCAGTTCAACTTGCATGCACATACGCTCAGCTCTTCTGAACACTTCAGGTACATTGCTTCGTTCAGTTCGTACAGGGGCGACAAACTCCGAACACTAACATTTTGTGGTGCGTCGGAGAAAAGTACTGCTTGGACTGAGCTTGTTCATTCACACAAGTTTGATAAACTTGTGTAGATACCGATCATCACTCATGTACCTGCGGAATAATTCCACATTCACACGTTCACGAGCAACCTTACATTCCAAGTTAACAAAATGATGTAACAGCTTGGTAACTGCGATGAGAATTCGCCTCTTTAGAGATTTAAAAGTTATATCCCTTCAGTAATTGGGGAGAAAGTTACATAGGCAGAATCGATAGATCAATGATTACAAGAACGAAGGAACATGTACCTAAGTGAGTCCACAAACAGGTATCGAAACCGGACACGGCAGTCACAGAGAATCGTAAGCCCTATGGTTCGTCAATCGAACGACATATCCTGTCAGGTGGCCACAATATGGACTTAACATCAGCCTTCACCTTGATAGTGCGTCGCCACAAACCACAGTTCCTAAAGTTTGCTGAAGACGTCGTGACAAACTGGTTCAAACCTGTGTTGTGTGTACAAAACAATTATTTGTGAACCTGAGGCTGCCATGGTCTTAAGTCACAGCGAGTGTCATTCAGATCACATAGTTGGACGTTTTTTCTGTTATTGTTAGTTTCTTTGCTCATACCCTCCAAGTACTGCAGGCGTTAAATTAGAGGTTTCCCGTGTTATTGGTTATTTGGTACTGAGGAGCCGGTACGAAATTCCAACATCTATCAGTGTTCGTATTCTAACTGTTTTGTTCAAAGTACTGAAGAGATAAAACTGTTTTGGATAGTTTTGTTGTCGCGTTTACTGACTGTGGATATTTAGGAGACTGGGAGACGGGCAAAGATTATAATAAAAATAAAAGCAAAAAACGACAGTTTTTTCTGAGCAAAAATACAGTTTAACCAAACAGACACAAGCAGTTTATTTTACGATGTCCGTTGGGTAGTTTTGTTGAACTATGCATGTTTTGAGTTGTACATAAATAAGCAATAACCTAGGTGTGAACAACCCATGGTTGGTAGATTTTACACATATGTACACCTGTGCATATGCTTCCTACTGCTTATGACTGTTCAGACACGTTTCACAAACTTACAAAACGCCCAATCCCGGACCATACATTGTGCCTGAAGATATGTTTTGATCAAACATTATAATTTATTCAACAGGTGCTGCACTGACGTCAAATGTCAGGCTGTGAGTGTGTTAAAATGTGTATAAGAACCAGCGACTGTTACAAAACAAAGTCGTCAACCATTCGCTTTCTATCGACATCCCCTGTCCTGTTTGGGGCAAGGCAACAGCATACATTAGTGTGAAACATTCAGTATTTACTGGCCCCTTTGGTTGCTTGACTACACCGCATGCAATATTAATCAGAGTTGCAGAAAACTGATGCATATGTATGATAATCGCTTGCAACTCACGGGAACTGCGGACTCATTCATTATTAACGCTTGTCTGGGCTGTACGGTTGCCAGTAGATAGATAAGTTTGTGGTTCTGAACGACAGCAGTGGGAATGCGGACAACTGGTTGGTTAAAACAACAGCCCAGTCGTCAGAGAGGGACAGAGAGGTAAAATTCAGTCTCATGAATGAACACAAAGTTCGAACTGTGATTGTATGGTGTCCTTAGGCCTGCACAGAGAGAGAACAATCCAGATTGGTGCCAACACTATTCGCTTACTTGAAAGCACATCAGAATTTCGTAGTGTGTAAAACATTCTTATTTTTGTTCCGTTATGTTGTTTTAAGTGCAGTTCCAGTCCACTACTTGAGTTTTCCAAACAATATTTCAGTCAATTCCATTGTCGACTTTCAAGTTTTACTTAAACGTAATGAGATCGAGCGAATTTGCTACACTTTCAGACAGATTCATCGTTTAAATTAATTAGTGGGTCGAATGCGTCAACCCGTTGTTTGCCGTTTTCAGTAGTAAAAAAACGCGACAACAGCATCTCTGATTTGTTTGAGTGCTCTTGTTTTGTTAAACACAGTATATCACTTTATCAAAGCGGAAAGAAGACATATATTGCTATATGTTAACATTTCGTTTACTCTTATTAAGTCGCGAACGTAAAACATGCCAGTTATATACATCACACAGATAAGGACAGACAGGGACACGATTATGCAGGATCTAGTAATGGGACTCAGAATCGGTTTAAGGGAGTGAACAGACAGCATGTCTTGAATCTACGTACTTCATTAAGACGTCAGTCTGAAGCTAACTACGAGAAAACCGTATAAGAACAAACCGTATCGCATTCGTTTGAATGTGTTATTCGACTTGCTTCCTGGCCAATACCGCAAGATCATTTCCCCTGTTTTTTAAGCTCATTAGGTCGGTACAATCTGAGGCAAATGTAGATTGACACGGGTATAAAACAACCGCATTTGTGTGTTATGCAGATACCCGCGAACAACCAACTTCAACGGATGATATGCCAAAGCAGTTTTACAACTGAGACAAAACCAAACTCTCATCAGCCTAACTTATTTGATGAGTCTTAACTATCATTTGTGCGACCGAATAGCAAAATAACGTACGGGGGTTGCGTCAACTATCGTGGCTTTTAACAGGACAATCAATGGTTCCAGATGGTGTCGCTTAATAAACGACTACTCTCGGACAGGTTTATGTCAACGTAGGTATATTTCTAAAATCACAACCATTCTTAAAAGTGACAAGTTTTGGCATTCATCGTCCAATATGTTGTTCCCTGTTCCGTCGATGCTGAAACCAACTACCACAGTTTGGCTTTATCCTTGTACCGAGATCATCGACTACACGTTGGAAAATTTTGTTCTCCGTTTGTCGAACTCATATTCGAGCTAAGACAAACCTTCAGTGTTGCAATCATTGATACCACTGACCAACCCACTACCAGATGTGCTGAGTCGCACTAAGATCTGATGAACGAGGGGGACATGCCAATATTGGAACTATTTTTGACGGCAAGAGTTATTTACCGTCTCGCAGATGCGTGGTATACTATCATAGCTTTGACAGATCTAATTGATGGACTTGCAAGTTGAGTGAAACAAAGGGTGTTGTGAGATATCTTCGTGTTCCTGAAAGCAACCAAATGTTGTCTTTCACCTATCCAAATGAACAAATCTACTATCTCAATTAACATTAGACAGGGTCAGCAATGATCTAAGTTGTTTACCACTACTTCATCACACTCAGCTTGAGCTATATTGTGATGCTGTTGAGTCTCGACCACCCTAGTCCAGCGTCAAAAAAGATAGGGGCAACGTTGCACAATCCAAAAAGTAGTAGCTGGTTGTATTTTTTCTTTGACATCTGAATACAACATAAGGGCCGGGCACACATTCCGATCTGGAAACTTTCCCTGATAACGACTTTGGTCAACCTCAGAAAAACCCAGGCACATTGTAAACAACGTGTAAATAATTGTAATTAATATCGATTAAATCTTTACCTAGACTGCTTTTCGCGTGTATTCTCGTTCGCTCCTTATATCTTTGGTTTCAAGACAGCCAGATATTTGTCTCCCTATCGAAATTAACGAAGTCTTTTGAAAAAAACGGAACAATCCTAATATGTCTACTGTTAGCAGAATGGCATTTTTTGCTCTCATTCGACAATTTATATAGCTGTAACCATCCAACGAAACTGACACTAGTCCATCTGGTGGACCATGAAGGTATGCGTTTAATAAGATACTATTCCAAGGAGGCCAGTTACTAAAAGAGCAACAAGAGAGAGAGCAACAAAAGAGAGCAACAAGGTGTGATGTACTATGAAGTTACAAGAAATGAGGTCGAGTATTTATTCGTTGTCATCTAGTGACGACATGTGAAGACTGTAAGGGGTGTACAAAAACACAGTCACGCGATCCACGTGCAAGAGAGGACTCGTTTTGCAGGGTACATGAAGGACATAAGAATAGAAGCATCTGCTGATCGAGAGTGAACAATATAAATGTTCTTACCGCTCAAAATTCGGATCCTCGATGTAGCTTATAGTGGTCAGCAAAACCAAATTTGAACTGAAAACGTGTATTTTACGATCCAGATAACCAAGTGTGTGTGTGCGTCCACGGTTTGCAACCAAGGGTTGAAGTTGACAACAGTACGTTTTAAGGTCGTTTCAGATAAAAACTGAGTGGTGATTGTAGAAGACCCACTGGTTAGTTGGGCAAGACCTGTCTTGTTACAAACATCCACTTATGTGGTCTTACTCACTACACCCTAGTCAATATACCAATAGTAATCAATCGTCGACAGAAAAAAACACGTGCTACGTAATTCTTGAAGACGTTTGATGTTGATAGTCCATACTACGATCATATGCTGAAGGATAATCAACTCCAAATCAAAAGGCTTCACAACAGCAGTGCAAGAAAGACTAGAAGCCACCATGAGGTGAATATTCAGTGTCATTAATCCAGCTGAAAAATGGTGCATATGGATTAAGCAGTGCAAACTATCGGAACAGTGTTACCGTCAACAGAGTGGACACGATGTGGATGAACATAACTAGGCTGTCGTAAATATAATTTGCGGCTAGATAGAGTCAGGCGGCTCAGGTTGTAACCTAATTAGGGGTGTTACGCAGTTTCCTTTGTGAGATTTTCCGTTTCATGTCCTTCCAATCAGTCAGGGAGTTCTTAACCCTAATTTAATAAGTGTGTTTGTTGAGTGGTCATCTAGATCCTTTACTTATGACATTTTGGTCAGTTTGATACCTTTCAAAATGTTACTAAGAGACGATGCAAATTAATGCAGCTTATTCGCAAAAACTATCCGGCTTGCGGTGTCATTGTGACAGACTGGGTTCACCGACAAGCGTTAGCTGCAAAAACCAGATTGGAGTTCGTATGAGTCATTAGACTAGCCACCACCTAAACTGTCAACCATATGAAACAGTGTTTTGAGATATACCAAATCGGTCGGTTATGTAACAATTTTTCCGTTGACATGACGCCTACTTTTGAATGAGTCCGAACGTTCCATGCACATTCACTGTGATGTCCGCGTGCACACGGTTGGTGGAATCCGTTACTGGTTTGGCCTGTCACATGAACTGAACCCACAAGGCGTTTGCGCACAAACGTCACTGCGAATGGCTTGCAGTGAACAGTTCGTGGATCCAATCACACAGAACGTGTTTTGTCACCTCTATGGAATAAACCTAGGAGGCGTGTGGGTGGAGGCCTTCGTGGTCCAGCCGATCAATTCTGGTGAGCAAGGTGGTAGGTTAATATGAAAGTGAAACCCGTGTCTTACGAGAACAAAACAATGGAGAGGCTTTAGTAGCAAAATTCAAACCGGGAAGAAAGATATTGTAAATATAAAGCAAGAGGTAATTCTGTATAGGGGCGCATATTACAGCACGCTGGATAGGATTACGAAGAAAAACAAAAAATTGCAATTGAAATGGAAACCAGACAAAACACTTATCAAGTAAAGCACCGACATAGATGAAGAAACTAAAAAATAAAGATTTCGAATTTCTGGAAAGCAAACCAAACGATTTGCTAACTGATGGAGGTCGTTTGTTGACAAGAACGAAAAAGCATATAACTGGTTTGACTTAGTTTCATCTAACACATTCTTCGCTTCTTCGTTGAGTAGATTGAAGACCTACCAATCCGAGACGGCCAGCTAATTCACTGTTGCACTCGACCCATGGCACACATACTTTCGTTGACCGATTGAAAACCTGACATGTGAAGAAAGGCAGACAAAAAAATTGTGATCCAACATAACTTAAGAATGGTCAGACAGGCAGACATTCAGAACGAAATAGTCACACAAGGGCCAACAAGTCCGACGTACCTTCGGTGAAAGGAAAGTGTAAATCCTAAACCGTCATCAGTCATTTATGCATTCAGTCTGTACAGTTAGTTTTCGATCGAACATTTGGTAGTTAATGAATCCGCTTCGTTTTTGAGTGCAGCTTTTTATTATTCAGCGTTTGGTGATGACCAAATCCGTTAAGGAAATATCGTCTTTTTGCACTAACCGAGGAATGCCGGTTCGCATTCCAGATTTATCGTCTCTCAAACGCTGGAACGTGTGTGTGAGCAGCCGAGTGCTATCGACCATGGACCGTGGTGGCTAAAACCTGGGGTGAAGGAGTCGAGCGACCGGATTGGAGATGCGTGTCTACGCTTTTCCAACTAATCTGATTGTGGTTTCAGTCGCCTGTTGTGCCTGCTCGCCCACTTGATTCAGTTAGTAAACCTGTTCATTAGTCCGGGTTCCGATGTGAATAGAAAACATTCAAACATCCAGATTTGTCACACGCCCGAGTCACGAATGTTAGTGAGAGTAAGCCCATTGTTTCGGACTCCCGATTTTGTTGCCAGATTCACACATTCAGGTCGAACCGAATATGCCCCATTCAATCGGATTAACCAAGTCACACGTGTTTACACCAGGTTTGTGAAATGTAGTATCTTGGTTGATGCGGATACTATCGGAATCCGACCACAAAATCCTAATCCGTGCGTGCCTAGGGAGGAAAAGCATTAATTGACCTTTTGACTCAGTTAGTGACTCTGTGTCTAGGACTGTCCTCCAGATGTCAGGAAAATCACATCTTTCAAGAAGTTTAATTAAGTCCGTGATTTCAACTTGGAAAGAAGTACTAGTCGTGAGATCATCGCTTGGGACCAAGAGCACGGCTACTGTATCAGCCGCCAAGGTGACCAGACGATCTGACCACCACTCACAAGCAAATGTGGCTATGTGCTTTATCCATCATACATGTGGGATCAGTGGCGCAGTGATCGACAAGGTTTCTTCATGAAAGTGTGGTCAGAACTTCAATCCTGGCCATAGCAAAGATGTGCGCTACTGACAAGTCCAAATGAAAGCGAAGCTCGAATCAGGTGCTTTTTTTAGAAGCATGGTTGATTTAAATGTCTATGGGAATGCGACAGCTGCGAATAGATCTTTGTGGTGTTCAATTTACATAGAACCAATATCCATACGACTCATCAGCAGACTTTTCATATTTACAGTATTGTATTTGGCCTGAGGAGGGCACGACGAGAACTAGCTTGTTCGCCACGTTTTGGCTTCCGATCGAAAGCAGTGAACACTAACATATCAAACTGAAGGATGACCATGCTCCCCAGAGTGTTTACAATTACAGCTATTCAAAACTCACGTCACAAAAGTTCTTTATTCTGATGTTATGATGGGTGACCAAGTAGTAAATGCAACTGTGCCTACATTCAGCCGAATATCTTAACACGGCTGTGGTATGTGACAAAAAACCGCAGTGGTTCGCTGACTACACAACAAAACCGGACGAGTACACACTGGGCGAACTCGGGTCAACAAGCGCCAACTAACAAGTGAGAGTCCAAAACAGATAATTTCAGTCGAACGTTCAGAACCAAGCAGAAGTGCACATAATATTTCAATGACTGAAGTTCCAATTCACAAATGTCTGCACACGAGCAATCTCAGAACGCGCGAGTTGGACAGTAATTATCTTGAATTTTAGAACGACTCGTCGTTATAATATGATAAGCATTTACTTTTGTGGTCATCATTGCTGCGAAGACAGATTTTTCATTTAAATTTGATTGAAGCAAGATTGCTATGCAAAAAACTTTCACAGAAACAGAGAGTCTGGAAGCACGGTTTAAGTATACTACAAATATAAGACGAGGTTTATTAAACACTGTTAGGTTAGAATCTTATGGACAGCTGCATCAGGTGGGCAGAATGAACGGTGTTCAGACTCATGTGGAGGATCCAGAAATGAAACTCGAAGGGATAAAGACATACCACATATTCCGTTAGGGAGCAATTTTTGCCCAAAGTCAAACTTAAGGGAGATAGCGAATATGACTTTCAGGGCACGCAACCTGATCTTGTTTGGAAAATTTCGAGTTCCAACAACTGTTGTTGAAGACAAAGGCAACGCTTGGATTCATCATGCTGTTGCGATTTCCGCCAGACCAATCCATGCAATATGTTTCGAACGATTTAAGCGTTGTGGAATTATAACTCCATACTATTTGCAAATAAAGTACGCCTTAAGGTTTTTTGTTCCCAAAATAGCTTTTACGTATGGCATTTTGGACAGATTTAGCTACATGCCTGATCAGTCTAAGTTTACCTCAGGGATGCACTCAAATGATATATATAAACTGTTCATACGTCAGAATTTTCGGATGACAAGATTATGAAATGTCACCTTGTGGCGTCAAACTTCGATCACGTCTTCTCACTTTAGGAGAACAAACTGACATACATCATATGTGCCGGTTGACTCTACTCCTTGGTGTGTTTTTTCAACAGCGTGAATGCAAGACGAACCAGGATTAGGTTACTATAGTAACAGACCGCTGAACCGTAAGACCGTATAGCAATCCCAGTCATCGTAGACAGGTACGGTGGATCCGGCATTCACATCTCTTTCAATTATGATCAGGTAGGAGATTATTGGTTGGTCAATCTTATAAGAGCGTGCAACAGATTGTAAATGTAAATCCCAGGTTTTTGAAAAATTGGTGAGATCCTTAGTCTATACAGACATTTCTATTAACGCGCACTTGAAGAAGTCCAAAACTATCTACACTGCAAGCGGTGAAATAAGCGTCGCCCACCACTGTATGATCCACTAGTGAAGGGATCAGTACTTCTTTGAAAGGCCTCGTTGACATCGCTTCGCACTGCATACATACCGATAGCACACGGTGTACGATAGCCAGTTATCCAGCGATTAACAGTTTCCTGCGGACACTATAAGACAGCTCGGTGGAACTCATCTAACAGCATAAAAAAAACACAATTTACAGTGATAAGTTCAACCAAGCCAGCGTACTCTGCTAGTGTCTGGAGAATACCACATAAGCCTGAACTAAACTCTTCAAATCCCCGGCTACTCATCAGTAATCTAAAATATCGCCTAGCAGGTTTAATGAGATCGGAGATTTCGACCTGTCTAGGAAATCCTAATCGCGGGGTTATCGATTGGATTTAACAGACAGTAACTGTATCTCCATTTCGAGACGATCGGGCAACCTGATCATTACTCACAAGCAAAAGTGGTTGAGCGTTAACATATGATATTTCGATCGTGCCTAAAGTGAGGTCAATGGCGCAGTGGTAAACACGGTTGCCTCATGAACAGCGTGTCCGTGGTTCAAGTTCCGGAAGTGGCGACGATATGCACTACTGACGAGCTCTAATGAGAACGAAACTCGAGTCTAGTGCGTCTATTCGAAAGGACCCGACTGAAAATTCTATGGGGATGCGACAGCTGCGATCAATTGTGGGTGATGTTCAACTTGAAATACTGTGTGTATCACTATCCGAAGGTTTAAGCTTCACTGCTGCGAATTCTCGACATTCAACCTTCAATCGTCTGTGTTTAGTGATATAATCCTATCTGTTTGCCAAGCCAGAGTCGTTGGAGTTGCCTGATTAGTTATAATAGACATTTTTGTTTCGCCTACTGGTTGCCAGGTAAACTTATACTATGAGAACATTAGAACAAAGATTTATTGTTGACCACTCTTCTGTTTAACGTGAGACTCTACAATAAGCCTCCCTCGTTGATTATTACGGGAGTAGGCTATCTTGTCAGATAGTCCAAGGTCAACGAAATCCATATTGAGCATAAGTCATATAATTAGACAACACGCCTGCGAAGCAATGCTCACTGTTCTACAATACTACGCGGCGCTCCGTCAATGACAACTTTCAAATAACTGGAAAGCCTACAATCTATGCACACCATTTTACGCCTAGTAATCTCATGTTGTTATGCTAGTACTGATGCGGAAAGTGTGTACTGTTCCTTGGTATTGGTTTTGGAGTGAACAGTCTCCCGTGAGTGTAGCTGTTTGAGTTTGGTTGCACGATAAACTGTCTATACGAATTAACAGACACTATAATTTCTTTCTCCATAAACTTAAGCACTTCGTGAAAGTCACCTCGCGTCCAAGGTTAACTATGGTGCACACTGTCTCTGTTCACTTCCCTTTCATGGACCAAGGGTTTCTGTCAAGGACATGCAAAGGTACGTCGAACAGGTGAGCCCCGATGGGAGGCTAAACTGTGACGCCCCCAAATGACACTCATTGCTATGAATAGCTGAGGGGTGTGGATCATTTAGGTCACATAAGCCTAACCTCGGACCATTAAGAAAACCAGTAGTCACAGTCCCGATGATGGTCACCCTAGCCGTCGCTGCATGAGTGTGTCTGGTGTCTCTCAATAGCGATATGCAATGTTTGATGGTTTCCTTACGATAGTAAATCGGATTGCACAGTTCATGCTCTTTGTTCTGTAGCCTATTTTGTACGTTTAACTGAAACTTTCAAACAAAAGTAGGGAACTTCAAGAGTAGTCTACCAAAAATTTCTAATTATATTCTCGGTAGACCAACGTTAAAACCTGAGCTTCTTATAACTTTCTGAAATTTGTTCTCAGCTGACACATTGCGCTTATCACGATTTACTTTAGCTCCAGTGCCCTTGCGACATTAGGATATGTGTGCCTTTTATTAGGCTCTAGACACATCCGTATGCAATTCAACGCTTCCAATCTTAAGCGCAGCACTTCCTGCAGCAGACTGTCATTACTCACCACTTAGTGCATGCTAGGGTTGCAGATTTTACAACGTTAATGACTTTAGGGAGATGCTCCATCTTCTCTTGCTGAGCTCCCAATATCCCTATGGCAACCTCCGGGTGATGCCTCTGCGTAACCTTAAATAAGCTTTCAAATAATCAAGCTACTTAATAGTCCGCCAACCAAGCATGTAAAGGTAGTAAACAGTGATAGATTTTAGTAGTGCTAAACTAAAACAGATATTTAAAAGACTACAAAACTGCCATAATATCCACCAGATTTTCAAACGCCAGGAAGAAGGAACAGAATATGCCACCTAGGCCGAGAGACCAGTTCGACATCACGTCCCAAAAGGAGAATGGTATACGAAATCTGGTCCCAAATAGACAAGAGCTCGTGGGAATGAAGTCAACTCGAACCAAATCAGAAAGAGGGGTATTTAGTGGAACTAGATTTAGTTTCTGATTAACATGATAAAGGCGTGCATTGGGGTAATGCAACGGTGAAACTGAAAAAATGACGCTCGAAGAATAACTGCTAGAAGAGAATCGTGATCAGTCGCAAGAACTACGGACATGATTGGTCTTAACACAGTCAACATACACAACATCAGCATTGACTGTGACTACTAGTTTGAAAGATCATACAATAAGCTGTTTAACACCAACTGCTCTAATCAGCCACTTGAAAACAATACTGGTGGGACGAATATCCCGGCGAACAAGTGTTCTGGTTCGCAACGCAAAGTTCGCCAGCTTAACACTACTTTTGAGTACTTCTGCTTGCTCATTATAGACCAAAAATGAAGCTTGCCAAATTAAGGGTCGGTAGTGTGTTTCTTGATACAGTGACTTTGAATAGCCACCTTTTTTTAGCTAAGACGCTCTGTTTCTGTCACAGTTTAATATAGATCAGCTAGTTTCAATACGAATGGTTCTGATGTGAACCGAAAATGTTAAAGCAACTGATTGCCGCATATCCGGCAGTCACTGAGACCAAACGTCTACAAGAACTTATTTTAACCCTTCCGTGTGGTGTTCGTCGAATCTACACAGTCAGATACATGTCTATCACGAGTGACTAATAATCATTAAATTCAGTTGTATCGATTATTCAGCTGCCAAATGAAACAGGTTGCAATCTCTCAAGGTACTGAATAAGGAGTTACAAAAAATACCGAGTCTTTTCATAAATGTGGCTAACCAGATCCAAAAGAAACCTCCAAAGTGGTGAAACACTTACGAAAAGAAAAAAATGCCTTGTAAGTCCAAACTGCAACCGATGAAGTCACGTGAGAACCGTATATCGTACAACCCATGGACAAATATTCGTGATAGTTGGCCTTAAAAGCAGAGGGGAACAATGCGGGTAAGTTGTACGCGACGTATGTAGCAGATATATCGTGAGCATATAAGTGATCGATTTCAGAGTGAATATTAGATGGCAGCGTACAACAGTCAGCTTTGTTGAACAGTCTAAAAAAGAACCTTGATTAGTGTTTTCTAGACTGCAGACCAATCACAAACTTCTTTTCAATTCCAACCCAGCAGAAGAGTAGCGTCTAAAGAAAATTACTCACATACCTTCTTGTAACCCCACTTCTCGCGACCCTAAGGAGTAATCTGTAGACAATCATTGTGATATGTCTTGAATTCTGGTCCCCGACATGCTCGTGGCTGATCAGGTCCCATGAGGTCGAATCACCTGTTCATTACCTGGCTGATGGCTACTTAGAACATGTGTTGGCAAAAACAGATTGTCTTTGAGAGTGAATTAAGCTGTAACATATCTGCTGAATTGCATACTAAGTGATTTGGGTGATGCTGACCTGTACATACCACATGACATCGTCCTAAACCCATCCGGCACTTACGCAAGTGATTAGGTCACCAGTGTCTGGAAGTACATATTTATCTAGGTCACATTGAAAATCAAATGGAATTAACCACTAGAATTTCATATTCGTTGGATGGACTATGCACAGAGTTACTTGTTGCATTTTAAAAGGCATCTTTTGTCAAAAGGGGAGTTGTTATACCGACTCTTTGTTTTCACAACTGAGCAGGCCGTTTGCAGGGAAGAAGCGAAACAGTACCATGAAATAAACTCTAGTCACCAAATCAAAGGAAGTGAGTAAAATTTCCCGAGGCCCCAGTCATAACTGATGTGGTTAAAATGTTCTAGTGGCCAGGAATAAGCGACTTCTGTAAAACATCTTCTTGGCATATCTCGCAGTAAGAACTACGTCGACGATACAAATTCTGATGTAGCACCACTGTAGGCTGGGTCTCGTATTATACTATTTACTTCACCCGTGTTCTAATGGGCAATCGATATGAAATGGTTCTTAAAAAATGTTTCATAAGAAACTTTGAAGGAATAAATACTTAATCCTATTTAGTATCAGCAGTAGGTAACCGCTTAGTACGTTTCAGAAAAGTGTATAGTGCTCCGAAACTTTGCCAAGGACTGCTTAGTAGGGAGTTTCGTTAGGATTATATAAGTACACTGAGCGGCTATAGCAATCAGAATCATAATCCACCAGCAACTTTATGGTTGTTGCGGTTTGGTGAAAATAAGTATGCTGCTTCTACCCACTTATCGAACTCTTAAAAAACATGGAACGTGTTAATAAGTCCTTCCATACAGTTACGGACCGTAACCATCACGCACTGAAGATGCACAGAGGGCTCATGTATTCGAACATCAAAATATATTTGGGATGCAATTGCAGGACCATCTTACTGTCCTCGAAGTTATCTGGCTCTAACCGTCGCTCAGTGTAACAGTCCTGTTTCAAAGACTTTGTTGCCACGCGTATGTCTTATGTTTGCCAAACTATTGTTTATCACAGCGAACTATGGTTACCTGTATGAATTTAGACTTAGACAATAGTTTGATGGTCAGTATATGATCTAGATTTGGAGCATAAGAGTAACGGCTTTACAGCTAGCTTGTCCAGAGGGGTCTCGGATTCCAGGTTAATGTCTATAAAACACACGAAGCACCTGTGGTACATTTAAGCAGAGGAAATACTCGTCATCATTAACTCTTGTGCTAAAAGTCACCGTGGATTCAAAATAAATTTTTATGAGCACACTAGTAATCTCGTTTTTATCACTTTCCTTTCCGCTCGTTATATTGTATTACTCTATATTATATTGTCATTACATAATATCTTTGGCGGTAATAACTAAAGCTACATTGAGCCGGGAACAGTGTGAAGTAATCATATTACTTATGTAGACATTTAGTTTTCAATTCACGTTAGCCCTCAGTATCCTCTGAACCTGAACAGCTCAGAATTAAATGCTTTTCAGTGTGGTAGTTCATAATTATTCAACTCTATATGCTTTTGATTACTTAGTTCGAGCAACGGTCTGCTGTGCACAAAACCGAACTCTACCACAGGCATTTACGACTTCTTCCAAGCATGTTTTCATTCATTGGTATATTCAGGCGACCATCCACGTTTCCCAAGTAATAATTATCACCAGTGTAGTGAGAACGAACGATCACACTATACTACTCACACCACCACTAGTCAGCAGTGGGGTAAGATCATGGATTTCGACACTAAATTACTTGCAAGAAAAATACGGGAAGAAACATCAGAGTGCAGCATGACATGAAATAGTTCTTGGTACATGCAGGAACCGAGCATTGACGTCTGTGACAACCGTGACGATCAGGGTCCAGTGTCATACGCAGATGAATGTTTTTGGTCATTGTCTTGTTGAAACTCATAACCCGTGTTGGTCCCCTGAATAGATAACCTTTACACCATCCGTGTTCTTGGCTCACCGCACTAGTGAAAACTCACCAAACGAATCTTCCTAGGGTTGTTCATTGAAACAACATTACTCAAATAGTTATGCATGGTCATAACAAAGCTTGTACAATTTACTTGACTATTCACTGAACTGTGAATTATTTTAGTTATCTCGAAGATAAGAAAACCCACCCAAGTTATATTCATTAACAGCTACCGGTTCCCAAAAGATTCATTGGATAATACAATATTAATGATCTCAGGATTATTCCAAACTGAAGGTAGTGTGTGAAATTGTAATTCATTAAATATTTAGGAATTTATCATTCAATGTGTGTCACGTGATCCCTGACTTGTGTGATGCGGAGAAAACGGATTTCAAATGTGAAACAGGTGGAACTTCGGTTGATTGGTTTACTTTGCCCTAGTTTTAGTAAAATGTACTTAGTTTAAAACTTCAACACAGATTCAACGTAACCAGTTTCTTAAGTGCACTTTAACTTCAACGTGACATTTATCAATCTGACGGTATAAGGTCGCAGAGTGTCGCAGTTATTGTAATATAGTTTCGCTGTTTTTACAGTGTGACTGATGCCGAGTCTCAAAAAAATGTCAGGGATATAACTCACCTTAAATGTTTGATTTTACGTATGGGCCTTGTTTAAATGACGAATAGCTAGCCTAATTCTTTGAAATATACCTTCGTTCATGGGCAAGAATTCAGTTCTTAGGCAACAAGGATCAATCATATATATGAATTCTACCGACGTTGTTCGTGCTTTCAATTCATCATCATGCCGAATTTCATTGAGAACAAAGAAGTCTGTTGTTGTCGTTCGCTATTGTAACACAGTCAGGGGAAAGAGAAGGTGGAGTACTGTTCAGGGGTAAGTTGCGTAACAACTGGAAACTGAAAAAATAAACGGGAGAGCATTGTAGAAATTGGACAAAGTTATGTCCATGTCTTATCAACTTCCTTGATCAGTTGGCTTTCCATCGGTGCACGACACTGACGTAACGATCAGTTTCGGTTTCCTGTCGGGCCGGTGTTTGGAACATTCGCATTATTTTTCATGAACATGAGTCATGTATACAGACATCAATGTTCACTCATTTAGAGGTCGATCGAAACAGAAGGGAGACTGATGAAAAGTGTCCGGAATTCAAGTCCCAACCCCTAGTACAGAAATGCGTTACTAAAGAGCTCCATAAAGAACCATTTCCGAGTCTAATGCTTAGTTCGGAAACAGACCGATTGGAACTTCCGTGTGGTCTGTTCTATTTGATCATCTGTGAATGTCGTTCACTGTAAAGGTCAACGTAGTTGGCGATCAACTGAACTGTAGAATGACAAAGAACTCCATTTACTCATCCCAAAGCACCTTCTTCCAAAAGAAACTCTTTTGGCTAATCAAGATGAAGAAAAAGTTCCAGGGCAGCCGTAGAGCATATATATATAATAACTTCTCGACCTTTAATCCACTGTACTCACTGGTATTCGATTAACTGGACCACTTGTTATGGTGCATACCTTTCAACCTTATGGATTTGGAATATTTGTGAGTCAATATTTGCCCCATACCTACCCCTGTATTCATCACACTGGCATTTTGGTTTACAGTTGAAATACAATGAGTCTTTCCATTTGTCCCCGGTTGGATTTGGGGGCGAACAGTGAGATGAGGCGGTAAGTATAGTTTTACTTATCTCGAAGCGGGAAATTCAAATTCTACTGTAACTTCATTTTTTTAATAAGTTGATCCACGACGCAGGCTGCTGCGTTGTGATCTCCCCTACGGAGGTTGGATGAAAAAGTACACTTGTGGGAATTCTAGGATGATTGTTTCAGCACTGGTATCAGCAATTCATAATTACAGAGTGACGCTCATTCAGTCCACGTACGATTTGCGATCCCGCCAGCCGGAATAAATGCCTCAGACTTTTGTGACTACATCTTCACTAGTTCTAGCTACAAGAACTTACCACTGGAACGAGCGCTGGCAAAGTAACTGGGCAGAATTGGCATATAATCCAAGGTACTAACTACCCGACCAACTGTAACAACCATCTACAGGCTTTTGAGTCATCCATATTCGACAAAATACTTACCGTTTTGGACGACTTCATACTTGTCGTTTTTTTCATAATTGCATATAAATTGAAAATCACCCACAATTAATCGCAGCTGTCGCATTCTCATAGAAATTCCACTCGACCCCTTTCGAAAAGAAGCATTTGACTCAAGTTTTGTTCTCATTATAGCTTGTCAGTAGTGTATATCATTGCCACCGCCAGAACTAGAACTCAGGCCACGCTTTCATGAGACAACCGTGTTGATTATTAAGCTGTAGTGAGAGCTAAACTCGAGTCTAGTGCCGACTGAAAGGTCTGTGCGAATGCGACAGCTGCGTTCAACTGTGGATGATGTTCAGTCTATAAGAAAACCATAATCCTCTATTATTCATCAGTTTTCATGAATTATTTGTACGGTTCTGCAGAATGCTCAAGATAGGGCGTTTGTGTAATTGCTGTTCCGATAGAAGTGCCTGATAGCGTGGCAATGAATTAGTTGATAGAACACCGAAATATATTGCGTGATAACACAAATGAGCTAAAAGAGAGGATTGTACATTCTTTATGTGCGGGTCTTGACTGTTAACCAAAACAGATTACAAATGTATAAAGTTGGTCTGTGGGAAATGAGCTCTGAAGCACCCCTTTATTTTGTGATCAAGAGAGTAAAAGCACATTAACACAGAGATAATAAATTGAAGACTGCTTGTATGCGTCAAAAGACGGTGTACTTCAGTGTAGATTAATCTCTCATTTCAAAATTTATTCATTCCAGGTGAATCTGCAACTCTGCAACTGCATCAATAAATGGTTACACCTTCTAAACAACAGTCCATGCAAATTAGATACATTCAGAATGTCTGGCGGTGAGTCGGCTGGTTTAAACCATCTGAATTCTGTTTAACTGATCAATCCAACTTATCACATAGTTTCGTCAGAGAATAAATCCTACAATTTTGCCTGTCCGAGCTTTCGTTTCCACGTACTCTAGTTCTGTCTAGCTTACCGCGCACCGAGTAGCCAAACAGCTTGCGAATCTCATCTTGCACAGTTTTGCCAAAAATATACTGTTCACCTGGAACAAAATTTTCGCGATAAATGCCTATGCGTATTCGATATGTCGCCGCTGTTTCTGAAAGTTTTTTTTCGGCAGAATGTATTGAATTCCTGCTTCTTCATACGAGGGTGTCAAATTGATGTTGTATTGTCTGAAATTGAGCTAAGGCAGCTGTTACTAACGTGTACCAAGAACACTGACTTCAGCTTTCTAAATCGCCTTACTGTGGTGAATAGTCATCTCGGTCAATTTCTGTGGCAAAAAAGATACGACTGAAAACGGCTATCAACATCGCATCATTAAACGAGGTACGTCAACCGTAATCGTCTTGTGGCGCGCGATTAATTGCAACCAAAGAGTCTGATAAATCGAAAGAATTTGTTACACTCGAACAAAAGTATCAATGCTGAAAATAAGAATCAAGATGAGCTATCAGGTCGTGCAATTTCCCCTGGGAGAAATACCGATGAGTTTGTTCAGTGTTGTTTATTGTAAGGGCAATTTGACGGATCAATATCTACAGTTAAAAGCGCCTAGTCACGTGTGAAGAGCCAGACACCTTTGTTTAGAAAATTAGACCAACCAAAAAGTCGGTAAAGACAACCTTAAAACTTACTGACTGTCCAGATGCGTTTAGTGTGAAGTACAAACAGCCACCTGATATAATATATGCGACGTGGTACAATGTCATCCGTGTAAACACGATTATGCACATGTGCTCGACACTTCAGCATTTTCTTATCTGTTACATTATGCGAATAGGGAATGCCACGTTTTCGTTGATCATGTCCAGTAAATTCCGGTTTTGCACGTCCTGTATAAAACAGTCATCGCGTAATCCAGTCAAATCCAACATTACAAGAGAAAACTGCTATCCATACAGAGCATTCTACATTGGGAGGACTGTGTGCCAGTTGAGAATTAATGTCACAACACATTCCGGAGTGAGCCAAACAACAGGTTGAGATATCATAACCAGTCACAAAGAACAAGCAACCAGCATCTTCACGTTCTGGTGACATAAAACGAATGTAATCAACCAACCACATTTCACGTTTTCTACTCAACTTTTTGTAGCCAAACACTGCTTTTCACTCAAGCTGTGGTCACCTAAAAAACTGGAAACCGTGTGGTGGATTCAGATAACATCGTGTTGTGGGATGGAGGCTGCCATCTTATCGACAGCGAACTGTGAACTCCGACTTTTTCTGTAATTTTACTTGCTAATTCGTGTTAATATGTAATGTAAATGGTTCGTTGTATGTAATCGAAAAGTGGATTGAAACGTGTGACAGTGTGAAATGTACCGTGATTAATGCTCATATTGATCGATTAGCTCAACAGCAGAAACGGTGACTATCTGTTAACTCCAGTTGATGTCTTCACAACTAGGACTTCTCTCTAAGTTGAAAACGAAATACTCCGTAACTTTTCGGGTAAAATATGGCTATTGATGAGTGATGGAAAATTGTGGTTATCAAACTGAACATCACTTACAAGTGGTCAAAGCTGCCCCAGTTTCATAGACCTGAGAGCCAACCGTTTTCCAAAAGAAGCACCAAACGGCATTTTCCTCTTTGTTAGAGCTGATCTATAGTGCATACACTTCCACGGGTAGAGACTGAAACTCAGGTCATGCTCTCGTGAGACAATCTTACTGACCATTGTGCTACTGACCCCCTATTAGGTACCATTGAATTATCGTACATAAATGGAATTTTGCTGCTGACCGGCCCTAACAGGAGCTAACCTCGAATATAGTGTCTCTTCTGTAGACAGGCCAACGGGAAAGTCCATGAGAATGAGAGAGCTGTGATCAGTTTTATAAGACGGACAATTCGCAATAGCTCAAAATTACCTGCTGCCTACAAGTATATCGTATTTTCTAAGGAAAATTTGACAAATTCTGTCACATTAACAATACCACTTTCCACACTATCCCATCATCTTCATACCTATCGTTTATCCCATGGCGACCAAAATGAAATACAACTATTCTGCTAATCAAAACCGCAATGCATAATTAATGACGGAAGAGCCGGACTGTTCCGCTTCGCATGCCCAATGAGTTGGTAGCAAAAGTGATGACGTTCCACGTGATGATTGGACGATGGTACTATGGTGGAAAGTGTTCCAAATTGTATCATCTGATTGGCCAATATTCTAGTCATCTTGTAATCCCCTCAGCCCGTGAGGCCTGTGGCTTATACTAAAGTAATTCCTTAGGTGCAGTCCAACTGGACTGTGACAGTTAATCTGTAAGTCAAGTATATTAGTTCGAGTTTTTTTGCCAGTGACATTAGTATTGCTTATTTTATTTAATATTAACAGTTCGGACTAAATTTATGGAATTCTTTTGGGTTGTTTGTGTGATATGAACAAATGGTTGAAATACGTGGAACATATTTTATATTTAATTGCTTTTCAATTAATTAGGTCACGTGTTCAATAGAAGATGTGTTTTTGTTTCAATCATTCTTCCTAAAGAGAAATTTGCGACTTGTATGTATACAAAAAATACGCTTATAAACCTTTCCAAATACCTTGTCGTGCATCATTTCCTACTTCAGAATATGGGTTCCTTGGAATTCTGTTTCCTTCTATGTGAGGATTTTTTTGGTGCGAAAAACTCAACACTTTCGCAGAAAACTCTCAAACGACTGTCTGTAATATCCTTGTTTAATGGAAGCTGGGTAGAATTGCAAGAGAATCAACGATTATCACTAAACGTTACTTGTTTTTGTTTCGATAGTTCTAATGAAGTTAAAACGGATTACATTAAGAAATGCATATGAAAACAGAGAGAAAATTTGTCAAGGTAGCTAAACACGATTTGTGCTCAACTGGGACCGTTTGAAAACTAGCCTGAAGCGAATAGCACAGAATTTGTTGCCTACAAGTCGCGTTTCTGAATCCATGGGACAACCTTGTGTAGTCGTCTACACCATATATTTCAACAAATGGCGAACTTATAAACACCAAAGGGTGAACCGTCTTCTGAGATGCTGAATGTGAATTTCGGGTCCATATGCTTACAGCAGTCGTTTTTACTATTTTCAGGCATAAGTTGTGTGATAAATTTGATCCGTTCTATTAATTTCTCATTTCTATTCAGTATGTACGCTCTGACACGACAATGTAATCTTAATGCGAGACACCTGTAGTAAGCGCTATCGTGTGAATAGATAGAGGATACAAAATCTCAAACCGTGTGTGATTGCCCATATCCGACAGGATTTTAATCGGAGTAGAACGGTAGGACAGTCGTCTATTTAACGGGTAATGACAAGCAAAAAACATTGACATCGAAGCGTAAGAAAATTGGAAATCGCTTTTACAAGTTGATGCAATTATGTACTGCGCAAAAGTTAATTGCTTAATCACTAGTCATTACACTAGACATTATATTCACTCAAAAACTTGATAAAGGCGTAGTGTTTCGTGCGTTATAGTGAAGTACTGTTTTCTGTCAGAAAAAGTACACTTTATCCTTGTGCCATTACCCCAATAGACTTCTGAGTCGACTAAAAGTATGTACGTTTTGGTCGAGACTTTATGCGAACTTTGATGACTATTGCATACAGCTTGTTTATGGAAGTGTTCTATATTCAGCTGGTGTGAGTGATCCCATTTTCAGGGTAGATCCTGTTGTTTCTCCTGGTGGCTGGCCTCCATTCTTTCAGGTCGACCAATGTTTGACTTCAATTTATTTGTATGAGTGACTTAAATACACCAAGACACATGGAAGTAAGTCGTAATTAGTCAACAGATAAAGAACTCTGCTAAAGGCATTACACAATAAATTTGGTTCTCTGTTCGCGTTTCATAAACGGTTGACAAGATTTGTTGTGAAAAACATATTAATTTCGGCCCAGAACATTCAATAGTCAGCTGGAAATGAATTTTCGGTCTACCGTGCTCATTATTGACTAGTAAGGCATAAAATTAAACGACAACCAAGATAGTACTGATTGACCAGTGAGTAACGAACATTGTGGTTATATAGCACACAAACTTGACTTTGTTGTGGATAGAAAGGAAACGAATTAAGTTTCAGAAATTTATTGTTAAACAGGTCTGGTCATTTGGGGGGAACGGAAAATTTTAGTTCAATGGGTAGGCTTGTTCGATCGTGTAGACTGAACTTTTGTACAAATTGTCTTGAATGCACAAATCGAGATAGCCTCATTGAAGTGTAACCATCCCAGCTGTCTACCGGATACGACATTCGATTTTTCGAAACAAAGCAAATGGAGGCAAGTAAACACTGCTAAACACTTTGTCCATGTCCGTGTTCTGACCACAATCTAGGATGGACGAACTGATGGTTTCTGTTGTTCTAAACTAATCTGAACGGAGTAATTTTCATGAATCCTTTCGGTAAACCTTCGGTAGCATGAACCGTAGAAACAGCAAAGTAAAGCAGCAACGTTAGTCTCATTATTCTTTGGTTGAACTAATATAGACCTGTTTGAACAGAATGTTATAACGGAACTTTCGGCAAAATCTGTCATATCGAACACATCGATTATTGAATGTGTATTCCAATCTGCCGTTGGCTTCCCTTGAATGTACTAGTAAATGACAGACGTGTAAATACTTGGATAATATGGTTCGTGAAAAATAATTTAAGAACGATACAGGGTTAGATGTAGTGACCCGTTGTTTTTAGTAACGTTTCATTAGATCAGTGTACTTACACAGTTTATCAAACAGGCATTTACCAAATTTTACCCAACCGACATCGCGATTTTTGTAACCAAACGCATACAGCCGTTCGCTTCAATGTGGGTTACATGTTTCATACATGTTGACCATACTTATCTAGTCAAATAGAAAAGAACGTCTTTTAAAAGCGTAACTGAACTTCCATAAAGCAGTCGCATTTATGACCGACAACCAGAACCAGTGAACTTATTCGAGCTTGAGATCATTTTATCCCACACGTCACATCTCTGCTGTACAAAGAAAACGATGTGACACACTTCATGAGGCGAGGGACGGGAACAGCCGTAAACCATGCTTAAATGCAGCTTAAGTTCAATGTTCCATACCAAGTAACTTACATCCCCCAACTCCATGATGGGGTCAGCGGCACACATTTGTCAAGTCAAATATTATTCATGAAATCACCTGTATTTGTGGGCTGTAGTAAGTTGGTTGCACAATGAGGGCACTCCACATTCGAATCTGTCAGCATCTTCTCGAAAACCTACTGATGTTTTCCACAGCGCTTGCAATGCATCGTATAAAACCACCACTATGTTCACAGAAAACAATATACCACATAGATTGCGTTCGTTTTATTCTCAGTATTTTTTCAATCTCCTTTTTCATTTTAATCTTACACTTCTTGTCCGGCCAGCGCCATTTACCAGTGCACACTAATTGGTTGCATACCTTGCTCCCTAAAGTTTATTCGACTGATCGATGCATGAATCTCTATCCACGAAATGTTGCGTGATTTGTCAGTTCGTTTTTGCACCCCGTATCCGTATGTAATATCTAATCATGTGATTGATCTCTTTCTTGAACTGAATGATTATTGTTCACCCTAAAAGTCTGTTCGTAAGCGCTCACATATCCATTTGTTTGCACCTCATTTCACTTATGTAACTGAAAAACGCGAGTGAACTGATGGACGAGCATACCTCTTAGATGACGAGCTTGGTGACACGCGCTGGCAACTGTTTTGCTAGCACAACTGTCACACCATATCATATGACTTTCGTTGATCGGTTTAGATGAATATCTTGCCGTACCCAACATACAATCCTCTGTACAACAGTGAAAGACTAAACATAATATTACAGACGGGTTGTGGACAACAATTTTCTTCCGGATCTAATTTTCATATGATTTTACTGAACAATAGTTTTTTGCTTCGGTTGCCGAACAGTTTTCCTAATGGACTGGTTGAGCGTGTGACGTGTTGAAGAAGTAGATCAGAGCAAAGGCGATAGGAACAGTGATTTGGTCAACCGCGGAGTTGGGTTGCTGATATGCCAAGTTAATTTGGTATATTTTATTTTAAAACAATCTAGATATCTGTTCTTCTAGAAGCATTTTATTTAGTAAGTTCGAAAGTTCTGAGTGGAATAGAGTATTCTTCTTCTGCTATTCCAACAATCAAATAAATTCCGTTTCTGTCTGACAAGTAAGAAGCTGTAAAAAAGTGTGTGCTTATCAGACCAAATTAGCTGTTGTCTAAACACACGCTTCAGTATAGTGAACTTCGCCCCTTTTCAATAATAATCCTACAAAATGGAACATAAAATTTCACCCACAGACTAAGTGCTGAGGGTGGATGGATTGCAGCAGGCTTTCGTAGTCTCTGTGCAAGATCCTGTCTTTCTGTTAGACTGACCAGATTAACGTCAGCACATCTACCACAAAGCTGCATGTCTTTAGTAACCATGTCGCAAGCTGATACATTAAGATTGGGGCGAGATGATGTGTCTTTAATAACAAATCGCTTTGTCTGCAGGGCTCTTCAGTAAAATTAAACCAAAGATCCGAAGCGCATCGGATCGTTTTCCAGTTGGGTTGATGAACTATGAGTCAATAACTTCGGTGTTTTCAATTCATCCAAGTGCATCGAATTAAGCCAAGGTTTGTTCAATGAATGAGAATTAGAACAACTACAAGTAACGGCATTTGAGTTAATTTGCTCTAAAACAACTCCAGATTTTTGC
Source organism: Paragonimus heterotremus (assembly GCA_013368495.1). Lineage (NCBI taxonomy): Eukaryota > Metazoa > Platyhelminthes > Trematoda > Plagiorchiida > Troglotrematidae > Paragonimus > Paragonimus heterotremus. The sequence goes on from LUCH01000989.1 coordinate 59,293, forward strand.
ACTTACCGACTGGTCTGTTCCTACTGATTTGGTTGGTGAACCCTAATAGACTAAATTTCTGGAAGAAACAACAACCACACAGACCGAACGATATTAATTCCAGTAGAACAGATTAAAGAGAGATACTGGACCAATTGTTCGTATACCGTTGTGACTTTCAAGAAACCACTGATTGTGGTAGACAGTATACGGGCTGTTGTCCAAGTTGACCCACTTTTCCATAATCTCATTGCTAGTGATAACATTTTGGTGTTGGCTGTACGACGATCCGTACTGTTTGTCTAGATAGTTCATTACACAATGTTGCACGACAAAAGGTTCCGTAGATTAGTTCGCTCATTTGTATTACTATAATCTTACTAACGCAGATTAGTAGGCAATAAAATATTTAGTGATTACGGACAGTTTGTAGTAAGTGAAAAATAATTCCAGCATTTTTTAGCTTAATACGTTAATACTGATGCGCTCGAAGTTCAATTCACACGTCATAAGTTACTAGATGATACAACAGGTCTACTTCTGAAACCGTTTGTCTATATTTTTATGGCAATACAAGACGTCTTATGATTAATGAGACCAAATAGCAACACATAGCAGGACTGCAATTCACTTGTCCAATTTAACTGACCAACTGCTAAATCTGGCTTGTGAACTATATCGATTCCACTTCTGTCTTGCCTCCCACATGTTGTCACTCTGAGGAATTCTATACTTGTTTTACAATGTTGTCTCCCATCGTCGCTTTATTGACCCATGATAAGTAGTGGAATTTTTGACAGAAGTTTGCAAAATATGTATCCGATAGAGTAGATAAACTCGCAGAAAATAGGCAGATTCAGCAGAAAAGGAATTTGAATTCGAAAGACCGAGTGAGTGCGGATAGAACGGCCGGGAACTGACGACATTTTCGACATCGCAGGTCACTCGTTTGAGCTCTTTTGCTTTGTCCGTCGGAAGCCTTGAGCTTGTATTTATCAAATATTCAACGGCACTGATCGAGTCTGTTGAAGCGCAGTCGGACTGGTGGTACAACGACATGCACACAAACAGTAAGAAGAAAGTAGTACGGAAAAACTAGAAGCCTCATCGACCTGTAATCAAAGTAACCTGCTGGATTCCCCCGAGCAGCAGTTACTCCTTGCGAAGTTGTATGACAAACTCTAGTTGCGTAGCATGTTCAACGTACTCTTTCGGCTTGTCCATCCGTATGAATCACGTGTTTGATTTACTTGTATTGGTCATGTCATCCAAAGTGGCTTATTCCCCTTTAAGCAACACAAAACCATACTTTATTGAATGAATCAACAGGAATTTGGACCGTTCTTCCAATACTAATTTTCAAGTCCACCAGATGAGCTTGCCTATCTGACACGTCATCAGTTATGTCGCTTGCGGCAAGCATCATTGGTTAATGTAACGAAGCATACTGTTTGACTGAAACTTATACCCTTTACCAAGCAGCCTCCCCATCGTTGGAAACCCACGACACTTCCTCTTCAAGAGAATTACGATCTTTTGTGCTGAGGTCAGTGGCCGTAAGCCACGTGCCACAAAAAGACCCGGATAAGAAATGCTGTCTTTTGTCCAACAGACCGGCCGACTTAGATCCGATTACTTGGTCATTTCCTGTTTAGAAAAGACTAATCTAAACATGTCATTCCTCGCTGAGTAATAACACCCGTTTACCACCAAGGATTTCTTGAAGATTCTTTTGCTTTTCGTGCAGAGGCCGGAAGTCGAGTCAAGTCACATAAAACTGGCTTTTCTGGAGACAGCTTTTTTTCCTACCGAGTGAGAGTTACCAGGATTGTTCTGACTGACAGCATAGAAACTCCAAGACAAACATGCTTGCTGCTGTCTGGAGATTCGAACCTATTACACCTACATTCAAAGCATCTTGTTACGGACGTCTCTAAGGATTAACAAACGGATAAAGTTGAGCAGTGTGTGCTCAAGTGAGATGGTTAATCCCTCTTGAGTTTGTTCAGGTTCTTAGCCATATTTTTGAAGAAAACAACCATGTGCCTGTTATGGCCGATTTCGACCAGACCCCACAGTATACAGTGGATACCCAAGTGATGAAATTGAGTTTCAAGCCCAAGTGTCCTGAGTGACTGACGTGGAAATAGATCGAAGTCTTGCATAGTGTTGTGCTCTTACATTTTCTGCTTAACTTGGTTACTAGATTGTGTGGCTTCCTTTGGATGTTCGACACATCAACACGATTAACTGCAGTTTCGGTGCCTTCGGGTTTCTTCAGCAGGTCTTGCACTTTTTTTGAAACAGAATCAGACCATCTACGTAAGCAACCGTATCAGACGTTGCAGGATGAAAGAAGACCTAAGCCCCGGAATCACTGACTTGAATACCATACCCCAAGACAAACTAAAGTAATGGTATGCTATCCTGTTTGCCGAAAGTCACGGAAAAGGTTTAGCTTCCCACCAACTAGATGGGCAGCAGCGGTCGTGCAGGAGAGGTTGATCAATCATATCGAGAGAATAGCGTGCCAAACATCCTAGCCGATCATATGCTTTTATGATGAGTTAACTTTAGACACACCAAATGGTAGTAAGACGATGTCGGAGAACATGTGGTGATCACTGATGGAAGTGAATTTCAAGATGGTGGTTGACAGACCTATTGCTACATCAAAGAACACCAATCTGCAGTGAAAGAAAGTTGAATCTCCTGCGACAACTGATCACCAGCGTACAATAAAGGTGTGCATTAACAGTTGGGACACCACTACCGACCGTAATTCGGAAGGAGTCCCAGCCGCGTCAAAAGATTTGGTTACCCTTATGGTCTGAGACCAACTAAAGACTGAGAAAAGCAACGTTGTAGCCGGAACGATATTGAAGTAAGGAACGAGTTTATAAATGGACCTCATCTGGACCATGAAAATTTGGTCTTTTTTAGCAGGCGTTTCAGCAAACACAGATACTTCATTTCCAAACGTGTTCGAGCCAGTCAATGTAATTAAGGATCAGTCTGTACCTTAGACATGTTGTGTCGAAGAAAGGTCAAAGATGAGTTTAGTAAGTGGAACATTTTCTTAGAAGCCATTCTTGTGAGCCATATGCCTGGCATCGATACTTAACTTAGAAGCGGCGTCCTTACTCTATATCTTGTAAGATTTCTGTACTTGTGCCCGTTGAACCTAACTTTTACATACCTTGAAAGCGTTTACTGGTATAGTGTGCTATGATTACTAAGTGGACTTTTCACCCGGATTGGAAGTAAGCTGTCACCCACAGACAGCTAAAATGAATCGTCTTGGCCTGCGTGACTGAGAAAAGAGCAGCGATTGCATCGAAGTCCGTGATGCTAAAGACTGTATTCATCGTATGCCACTTAACTCAGTGGGAGGTGCCAATAAGGTTGATCCCGGTGATGATGTCGCGTAGAAAGATTGTTGTCACGAGGAAGGATGAACTCGTTATCTCATAACGCGATCTAGATGCTCGGGCAGTTTCTTGCTGGTTTCATTAGATTAGCTGATGTCAATTGAACGTGTACGTAATGATTGTTTAGCATTATGTTCATCTTAAAAAATCCCGTTTCTGATGACTGTGGTTCTTCTGATCTGTTTAGCGATGTCTCCTGTAAGATGAAAGCTCAAAGTGGTGGTAGCAAATTTTTATTGAATGGAACTGATGATTCCGATGGTCAAGCGAGTTGGACGGATGGAGCCCCGAACCAAACCCATGACAAACGTAGATTTTAGCGTCCTCATTATTGTTTCACACTGTTCCGTGGTTGAAATTCGCGACTATTTGGGACGTTAGCTTCAAATCTGCGTATCTCATCGCCGGTTTGTTTCCAAGACAAAAGTCTGGGGTGTGTGATTCGGTTGACTGAGTTTCGTAACCCAAAATATAACTTCCAACTGAGGCTATTACACTGATTTAGAAGGACAGACTTTAGCTACGGTGTAGGTTTGCCTACTCTAGTTCTTCTGGGTGGCTCACGGGGTACAAAGAAGCTTTCAAGTCAACATTGGAAGTTGTCTTTGCTTTATGTTATTGACCGTTAACAAGTTGTACTGCTACAATTTTATATTGCCTGGTACAAATTAAAATAAATTAGCCACTGGTTACCCAAAATCAAGGACACAAGCGTACCGCTTTTGAGTTTATCAAACCGGAGTATCTAATGCAACCGAAGTCGTCTTGAATATTACGGGACTCCAATTTTGGAATGTTCTCAGCTAACCAGCTGCAAATTAATGAATTGCTCTGAATACTCGTCCGGCCAGAGTTTACGGTTTGTTTCTGATGAGTAGGGACTTGACAATCTGGATGCTAAGACAGGTGCGTTGTTTTTTTTTATCCATGCGCATTTCAGTTTTTGAAATTGGTTTCTTACGTTCTAGTGTATTTTAAAAGAGGATGTCCAGCAAACGACTATGTCAGCCTGCTTCAAGTGGAACTAGATCATTTATCTTCCGGATTTTCTGATAGATGGCAAAACAGTAAAGTGAGACTAAAATCTGGCTACCCAAAGCATTCGTCAACTGGCGACTTGCCGAAGGTAACCGTACTGTGTACGGCTGCGGTACCTTTGTAAGAGATACAGGTTAATGTTGTTGTTTTACTTCATGTTGCTGGCCATCATTTCATGCCTTCTGCTGTTAGATTTTTGCAAAATACATTTAACTGTTAGGCTATTTTATACGACTACGTTAATTTGGAAGCTAATTATGTAACAACAGGAGATTTTTATTTGTCTATCATCTCGGAGGTGAATCAAGTTGAACTGCAGCTTAGACAACAAAAAGTACGAATTCCGTATAGTGTTTGCTCCACAGCTAATGACAGTTCATCGGTAGATCTCACAGGCTGTTGGAACTCAGACTATCAACGTTAGTTGACAGAGATCAAATCGTCCCGAACGACTGAAGCAAATGTGGATGCATTTAGCCTAGTTTGGAAAACAACCAGTTTGTCTTAGTACCCAAGTGACATAAAGCCAAGACATCTACATGTTTCAATAAATTTCCTCATTAGACTGAAACGCTTGAAAACTGTTTTTTTTTAATAACTCCTCTGCCCTTTAGTCGTCAGTCTTCTACAAGTGAAGAGGCGTCGCATTTTTGTTAACTTCATAAGTAAACGTGGTTGCACCTGTCCTCATAACGAAAAACTTGTTAAACTAGCTAGTCTTTGGTACAATAGAGTAGACTTTCTTCGATAACTGTATAAAGTATACTGTATAGATTCTCAGCTTTGAGTAGGTGAGGTTTGGAAAGTCCTCACGAATGTCTTGAGTTTCTTCAATTTTTCATTACACTGGCTTCATATTTCACTTGTAGATGTTCTTATCTTAGCACCCTCATGATCAGCAAGGCATTTCTGGAAGACGCAACCCATCCCGTTGGCCCATTTGTTTGCATTCGGTGTGGCACCGATTTCCTGAATCGCGATACACTAGCAATGCACGTGATGGATATGGTTCACGATGGATTATGTAAAACGACACCAGCCAACCTCCATAAACTGAACGAAACAGACGTATCTTGTGCGGCTCTTGACTGTACCGTTAAAACTACCAAACCGTACACATTCACAAACTTGTTAGAACAGGTAACCAAGACTTCAAGCGGTGAGCAGTCAGCTATGCCAGGATTGTCTTCCACTGTAACCTCGGTATGTGCTCAATCGTTGTTCCAATCACTTATCAACCATGCGTCTAAGTCCAACTGGTTACAATTTCAGGAGGCACTTGCGGCATCGCAACCTAAAGATGTAGCGCTCTCCGTTCTGTTAGACAGCATTCAAGCTTCTACTTCTATCAAAACACATGTCGATACTCCCGATGAACATCTGTCCCAAAATAAATCATTCCTGAATCGCAAAATTATCTTATCGAAGCCGAACGGGGCCCACCTCAATGTGAATGCTATCCGAAAAAGAAAAACACAGCAGTGGGCAGAAAAAGATGTACCACTTGAAGAAGGCAACCTCATACAAGCAACGAAAACCGAGAACCGGCTCAAACGTAATGTTGCCGATGAAGGAATGCAAAATAAGCCATCCAGTGAAAATGTCAGCCCAGCAACTTCGAAGTACATATCCAAAGACCCCAATAACAAAACAATTCACACGACACTGACAAGTAACCTGATTTTACCAATGAATCAAAACCTGCCTGATGAAGCTATCAACAAATCACTGGTGAATTTTAAAAGCAGTCCCTCTTATGGTTCCTCAGGGATTGAGTCATCGAACCGTTTTGGTGATTTAAGCCGTATTCGTGCAGCAAACATCAATTCCTTGTCCACGAGAGAAGCACCTTTTGAGGATACTCAACCATGCCTCCCAGTTCGTAGTAAATCGGTTCCATCTTCCTTTGGGTTTTTCTTATTTGAACAAACGAGTGCCCAGAGGTGGAGAAATCAGTCAACCAGGAAAGCGGGTAATGCTCCACAATCGATACGTGACTCAGGAAAATATGTAAGTTGATTTTAGTAGAATGTCCTATTTATTTATACACATAAAAGTTCTACGAAAAAGCGACTAACATTGACATTAAATTTACACCACTAATTTCGAAGGTCACACGTGACTTCAGCAAAACAATGTAGAGCTTCCGATCAGTATTACTGGAATGCCTATTGAATATCCCATAATTGTCAGGAGCTTGTCAATTTCCAATAGAAGTGAGACTTACAAAACAAAGGTGTGCAAGATTTCAGAATCGCTTGCAAGAACTCATCCAAAAATACTGGTTTTTGTGCAAACAGCAGCCTAATTTAGTCTTAACAGAGCTAAAAATGTATTACATCCAGATTGGGAGGTGATGGGCAAAAACTACCAAAAATATCTGTTCACACTTTGCTGTAGAGACACATGGTTATTTGCATACAGTCAATTTCTGCAAAACAAAAACGTTAACCGTTTCGAGTATCTAAGCGATTGCTTAACTTTCTGTCAATTTATTCCAAGAGGACAGGCAGCTAAAATCAATTGGTGAGATTTCTAGTCAGTGTTGGTACCAAACAAATTCACGACAATAACGATAAACAGTGAAGCTGATGTAACACTCTCAACTGACCGTCGATAAAGTTTTTCGTTGGTTGACCACATATACGATGATATTTGTTGGCCATGGATATGTGTCAGTGATAACTAACTGTAGTCGTTCGTACTTCAAATTCTTTGGCAAACTCCAACAGATCATTTATCTATCATAGCTACTGTCAACACCCTTCATGACATTTCAGACAACTGATTATCCTCTCTGATACACAGAAACATGATTTGTGTCAATTGCTTCTGAGAACACCGGCTTAGCTCAGCTAATATCGACCGAACAGTGCTCAGACGTTTTTGTACATTCGTTCAGTAGCACGTGTAATTGAAAATCACGGTTGAGTAGTCCGCATTCGAATTCTCTGGACTATATAAGTTGTAGTATAAACTAATGCTCTAACTTTACAGTCAAATGCCTCACAAATAAATCCTGGTAAGCAGAACAACGGATGTTTAAACTGAAAGCACTGTATATGATACCAAGTTTTGCTGGCTTCATTCATTTTGTCAAGTATTCATATCTGTAGTCAGGATAAAACTTCAACCGTACTTATTTAAAGAAATGTTGCGAAAACAAAGGTCACATGACATAGTATTGTGTTTTTCAAATGACGCTTTAAAATGTACAGAAGCTTACGCGCCAACTAAGTTATTGCAGAACGAATATCATATAAACACTGATATGCAGCCTAGGGAGACACCATAAAAATTACAGACTCCAAAGTTTGAATCATTTTCGCCACTTCTGTCTTAATAGCATAGGCGACTCAGAGTTGTTTGTAAGCTATAAGATTCGAGAATAATTTGCCTGTATTAAAATCTCCGACATGTGCACACTGTTATCCCACACTCAATCGTTTTGTTGCTTGGTGTGTAAATATTCCAGTTGACAAAAGGTTTTTGTTTTTAATTTTTACTTTCACCCCTGTTTTCATCTGCTACCATGTCATCTAGTCTGTTTGATTATTAAGCTAATCAGCACAACCTAACCTGACCTGATCTCTTTGATGTTACCAGTTTGTGGTCTTATTGTATAAGTACATTTACGTATAAATATAAATTGTAATAACCCGAACGAAATATTGTGACATGAGACATCTTACATTCTACCTTAGCTCATCTCTAAGCTCAGTTCTGGTAAATCGTCAAGTTATGACTCACGTGTTTAGTTACTCAAGAATGACATCCGTTTTCTCGTTAAAAGTTAGCTATAAATAAAGTAATTCTGTATTTGAATGTCAGACAGGAATTTTCCCGCATGTTCTGCGAATCAGCCAACCGTTCACATATCGTAACACACGTTTGCGGTGTGCTATGACAAAGTGAAACTGTGGGGCTAGAACCAAGTCGAACTGATGAAAGACAATTCGGTATATTGAAGAAAAGGCATTTCATTTAAACAAAGTCATTAAATTGGTAGAAGGTTGGAAAAGCCGCCACATAAAATCAATCGCATAAAGCGTGTTTGTAAAACCATTCATAAATGAAATAGTCTTATCTCATGCAAATGTGTTTTCCGATTTTGACCTTTCCCCCCCACCCTTGCAAACAGCACTTAAACTTAGGTGTAAGATCATTACAGGAAGTCTTTCGCCCATGCGCCGTGAAGTACTGACGGTCGTCGTCTTTTACTTCTTGTTTACCTAAGATTAAAAACAGTTAGTCTAATTTTCGTATCGACTCATTATGAGTGCACATTATGAACCTAACCATTCCTTGCTGTTCTGACAGCTTTGATTTTGAGAGCGTTTTGCACCAAGCAGTCGACGCGGCGCACATTACCATTATTTCATTCCTATGTAAGCTTCCTGAAAATTCTTGCTAGGACAGTTAATTCCACCGATCATTTGACAGAGTCCATAAGACAGAGAGTGATTGATGGTTAAATGAGTAAATTCGTGATATTCCATAGCTTTCGTCGTGACTTTGTAGCTCGGGTGTTCAAATTACAGTTGAAGCCCAGATTTTTTATAACTGGACCAACATAACACAAGTGAATGACGTAATAGAAAGTTGGAATGTATTGGGACGCAGCTAGAAAGCTGAGCAATTTGGCGTTGAAGTTTAGTGTAAAACTATACTGCATAGGCGAGTCATACTAGAAAACCAAGCAGAGCAGTTTCTGTCTTGACTAGTCGTTGGATTTTAAGTTGTTGTGGAAAGTTTCCTTTGTTAACGTTTCAATAGCACCAAGGAAATCTTTTCAGATTACATTCGGTTGATGTGGTTTCACCATTTGTGGGACGACTGCGTTCAAGAGATGCTCGTTAACGCCTGATGATGATCTGGCAAACCCACTCTTCAGAGTTGATATTTCGATGGTAATTTTTGAATTATACTTAATCTTGAGAACTGTCCAACTAACTAGCTGGCAAGGATATACTCAGGAAACCATAAGAATTCACGTTTGTCGAGCATCCCAAAAACACAGCTAACCTTTAGATGTTTCAGACTTCTATCCTTTTAACTCGTTAGCGAAGACCTGTGTTTTTATGTGGACATTTACAAAGACAAGTAGAACACCACGTTTTTTCATGCATTTGCATAAAACCGATAAGGCAGGACGTTGTGGACCTCATAAAAGTCTTGCTCCATTTGTAAGCGTTGTCTATTTTAAAATGACACAATTTCACCATAGTTTCTGACAAACACTATTCGATATAACATTTAGGATCATCGTTTGCAACAGATGCGCAGATTCGATTACTCGTTTTTGTGCAGCATACAGTTCTGATAATTCATTCAAAATCTGTAATTTCCCCAATCCAGAGGTTTATTGCGCTACCACGCAGATCGGTAAGTAAGTGATCCTGAATAGATCGCGAATAACCCAGACCATTACTGTTGAAATCCTCCAAATTGCTCGGCTCTGATGAGCTAACAGCTGGGCGTACTCAATCAATGAACGCCATTTAGTTTTCATTACTATACGCGAGTGTAAACATTCAACGAAGGTATTATCACGAAAACAGTCGATGAAGGAAATGAACAGCCCCAAGAACAATTGAACTGTAGAGCAGGTTTCTTTCAGCTCAGCCATATACTCAAAAGCTGTTGAGGGACGAGTCCACCATTCTGAGATACGTTAATTTTAGGACCAGTGTCAAAAGAAGAAGGTATAATTTGATCAGCAAGCAGCATTATCAGATGATCCTAAAGTGAATTTCTAGGGGAAAACCTATTTTTGAGATAAATGGAATAAAACTGTCTATCTAAAAGCAACATTCACGCACTTTGGATTGCTTTCAGTTTGTAACAAATAAAACCACAGATTTAGGAATTAAAGTAGGACAGGTTATGGATTAGGCTATTTTTAAATAAGTGTTTTTCATTAATTTCGTTTGCTTCATCTTTCTGCTATTTTAAAACAGTGCTCGACACGGAACAATTCTGATGGAAAAGGTAAACCTGAGACGGACAAGTTTGGGCAATTCTGCATGAATAAAAACTCTAATAGGCGATCTGCAGCCAACAAAAGGCTGCTCTACAAGGTGAAACGTTTTCGTCGAGCTGTTCGTCCATCCAATCCCGTGATGTCTACCTGCCATAAACATCTCTCCTCCATGACCGACTCGATGGATCGATCTGCTAACTTGTGCCGCTCTAACTCACTTAACCGCTGTAATGGAAATCAAACATCGTCCATTAATGAAGCACAAACAGAATCCTTCGTCTATCCGGCTGGATCGAAATCATTCTGTACACTTCCCTACTTCTGTTCATATTGCAAAATTGCTTATCACAGCCAGACTGTGTTCAGTTTACATATGGGTTTGCACTGCGTGGATCAACCTTGGAAATGCAATATGTGCGGGAAACTTTGTGCTAGTATCTACGAGTTTACGGCACACACTTTGCATTTTTAAAACACATTCCGTTCGCACTTTTCTCCTCCACACTGATCTTATTATGCTTGCTCATATCTTGTTTATTCTGGACCACTTGTGTGAAGAACGATTACCCTTTACTAAGGTTATGAGATTGTAACAGTCATAGTTTGACCTGAGAAAAAATTGTCTTTCTGTCTTATGCAGTAACATATAACCAGTGCCCCAAAACAGTTTGTAACATGACAATGCAGAAGTCTACAAAGAAAATCCGCATGACACATCTGACTTAAAACGGACTTAATTGGCGAAGTTGCGCTTTTTGGTATTTCAGAAGGATATTGTTGTACAGTGTTACCTTGCATCTATGTTAGGTGGTTGTTTTATTTGATATTTTTAGTTGTAAACCTCTCTTTCTCGTTTAACTGAAAAATTTGTTTTTAAACTAATGCGGTTCTAAAACTCCGTCGATCCGTGAACAGATTTCCGCTTCCGATCAAAGTCTGAAACACTACATTATAATTTGTCTTGGTCTTCCGGTTCCTAATTTTTGTCGGCTCCATTGAGCTCTGACACCCATTCAATCGAATTAGTACCTAGGTATTCTACAGAAACACGTTTGAATTTACCACGGGTAGACTGCTCTACCCGATTCTTGCGGACATTTTCACGAGAAAGTTCCAGTTGCATATAACGTGAGAATCGTTCATAGTACTTGTCGACAGTGGACTCGCCGACGACAGTTATTCTATTCGTATACGACCAGTTGTAAGCCCAAAAATAATTGGAATGAATAAGCTGTTTGACCCCAAATATGCTTTCCATTAATTCACGAATCAGTTTAGTATAACGGCGTATCCATCGTAAAAAAACGCAGTGAGGTAACTAGTAGCGTTCAGAAAAAGTTGTGCGGGGTTTAAAAGGACATTGATGTAAGCAGTGGTTGATTGACCAGAATCACTGGCATCAAATATATCTTTTAAAAGGCAACAAATTTCCTAGAGAATGTATCACAGCTGGATGATTATTTTGAACCGTTTAGTATGAAGTTCGAACAATCTTCAAAATGACAGTATTCCTTCAACCCACCCCCCATATAGACTATGCACTAAGCCAACTATTCCAACGTTCTGTTAGCAGTTATATTATATGAGAAAGGAAACGGTGTGTTTTAGTGATAGTCTTCGGGAATATCTAGGTTGAGACAACTCCGTGAGACAGCCGGTGTTCAAGGAAATCAAAACCAACTTTATTTATGAACAATAATCGAAATGTGGATTACTGTACACAGGAGGGAATCAGTTTCAATTGTAGACCGGCGTCATGAAACGTATTCTGAATTGGGTCAAATAACCGCCTACGCAAACATGTAACGTTACAGTCAAGTATAGAGCAAAGAAGTCTGAACAACCCACAATGCACCACGTTTTAATAATCCAACACCTTTCGTCAGCTTTGTTTGTGGATAGTATATTGTGTTAATTTTAGAACTAAAGGTCAGGTCTCAGCGTCAGTAAGACGGTGGACCAGAAGCGACTATTTAAACAGTGTGTACGCACTTTGGGAAACGTATTACCCAGGCAAATGACAATGTGGATACTCGTCAGTCATGCAAATGAGCTCAACGGGAAGTACCGCTTTTGTGTGGTTTTTGATGGGTGAGTGAGGTAATACAAGACAAAGTTATGGCAATAACGTCCGTCGTTGATATTTTCAAAAAGTTGTAACAGACGAAGTTGTTCACGGTGTTGGATATTGACAGGTGACAGTCAAACTCCCGGATCGTGAGGAAACCGCATTCACGATGGGCGATAAACAGTACTCGTTCAAGCGCATGCCGTTCGGCTTATCCGGGGCACCGTTCACATTCCGACGCCTGGCGGTTCGGTTGGTTAAACGACTAGATATTGTGGCTGTATACGAAGATGATATTGTGATATATAGTAACATGAAATGGAAACATGCTGTCCACCTAGATGGTGTCTTGAAACGAATTAAGTATTCGGAAGGCGGGATTAATGCCGACAAGTCACATTTCGGACGGTCATCGGTGGTGTTACTGGAACACAAGATGGGTCAAAGTGAAGTCTGGTCTATGCCAGAGAAGGTAGTGATAATCAGAATTCCTGACTTTTCACAGTTGAGTCTCATCTAAAATCAGAATGACCACAGTTCCGAACTCTAAGCACACTTCAAGAGAGTTTATGGGCTGGACAGGGTACCACAGTCGGTTCTTGAAAAATTCCCGCTCCCTAACATCAGCACTGTACAAACTCCTTCGAGAAGACAAACAATTCGAATGGATCGACGACGCCCAGAGTGCGTTCACACGAGTGCAACAAGAGATGAACCAGCAACAACTGTGTATGTATAAACTATTGACTCACGCAGTTTGTCTGCCTTGGAACTGATAACCGTTGATGTTTCATGTATAGCACAATGGCTGACTGTTTTCACTTGTGTTGCTCTCCGTATGTCCTATTGTTGTGAGTGGTTGTACGGCCTTGGAGCGCGTAAATAGATATGGAATAACAGTCAATGAGACGGCGGATGGTAGCACAATGGATAACGGCAGTGAACGACTGAGTTAGTCTCTTCCCATCCATTCGAGGCTACTGCACGAACACAGAGAAAAAGATTGGCCTTCAAACAGAACTTCTTTATGTCGCTCAGCCCGAAGGCAACATGGTTACAAACCCGTTCGTATTTATAGGGTTTTTGATTAGCACCAAGGAAGGTCAAAGGGAATGGACCAGACGAAAGTCTAGACAGTACAGTCTGGGTGTGTAGTCAGGATGACAACAACAGATGTCAAGAGGGTTTAGGTCGATCGTGAAAACCAGAGCAGTGCATGACCATGGTGAGAGTGAAGATCGTTCGCAAGTGAGCTTTGTTAGTCTTCTTGTCACACAATATTTTCCAGAAACTGGCAACTTCCCCGACACCTATATATTCTACTGTTTTGCGTTCGCGATTGAAAACACTGAACGAAGTGTTAACATATCACGACACGTCACCTTTGGCTATTAAGGAGCAAAACGCCTACTTAGGTGTGTGGGTGCTTGTAAATAAAATTGAAACCAGAATATGTTACAGTGAGCACCGATGCAACTAAGCATATTTGCTCAAAAAAGCAAAATGCAAAGATATTCGATTGTGAAGCTTCTCTGTGTGGGTTGACAAACCGTGAAAATAGGTAAATATAATTGAACTACATTAGTTGAAATTGGCGTGTTGGCGCAAGACGGTATTACGTCTTTGCACTCCGAAAAATACAGTTTCACCTTTGTGGACGATAGACAACACGAACAGTGTAGTATAGTTATGAGGCTACTCGTAATTGAGCACCAAATTAACGTAAGTTGATTACCGAAATAACCTCTGACAGATCAAAGTTTAGAGTGATTAAATTAACTGGTAATAGTGAGATTGCAGCCGATCTTACCAAATTGAATAGTAAAGCCGAAAACTAACGCCTAACTGCTTTATATTAAGCTTCATATCAGGCAAAGAGAGCATAGGTTGGATTAGCAAAACCAACGAACACGGAATCCCCAGTTTTGTTAGAACCGTCGATTTCACTTTAGAAAGCAAATGGTTTTTCAGAACTTTCTCATGAGTTGACTTGTATTCTATGAAAACATATTACGTTTTTCCCTTTTCTACGATTGGTGCATTGCAATAATTGCCACAGATGTCTATGCGGTTTACTACAGGGATGCATCTAAATAGTAGCTATTTCACCGAGATGAGTATTGTATAAGAAATCGGGGAAACACCAATTGGTCCAAGTGGTTTTGGCAACTTTTACGTTAGACAAAATCTATATATAATAATTTTCCCCATTTACAGCATTAGTGTCAGATCTGAGAATCTGTGTTATAGACTGCTAATCAGGTTTAATCACTGCATAGAAGGTACTAACTATGTATTTTTAGTTAAAGTTGCTGCTCTCATGTTTATGGATTAACCGGAAGTATAGAAGTATACAATATATTTGTATTACGACCTGTATTAAGCAAATTATTATCGCCAAAATGAAACGGCGAATTAATCTGCAATAACTACTGAGATAAGGCTCCTAGCCGTTAACAGAAGTTTACGAATGAGCTTACCCATTATTTCATACACTAAGCTTTAAATATACAAGTAGTATATACTGTATTTAAACATCGACCGGCAGTATAATTTGAACCGGAATTTATGAAACATCAGCCGGAAGTGCCGAAAATCATCAACATTTAAGAAGCAGGTGCGATACAAAAGTGGTCGGATACCAATATACTATTTGTATAAAGTGAAAGTAAGCGTGCCGTTCCGTTGCAACCTTAAATGGCTCTCATTTTGAGTTGTATTTGGCCACAACACTTCTGCAGAAGAAACACTGGATGAAATATTGATTCCAAAGATGAAAGTTTGTTTGCTACATATTTGGAGTTGCTGGAAGATTTCAAATACAAAGCTAAAACAGTTTTGGTGACAAGCTACTTCGTAAAATACAGCTATCCCCGGAATACCGCTGTTCCCTCGCTATTTATGAACCTTCCTAGTGCTACTAGCTTTTTGTGGTCACGGATACTTCCTGATGCTATTGTTATGTTCATGCACTCCTCTGGTAACACCCATATACATCTGGTTTTAAACAGTTGCGGACTTTGAATCTTTATTCTCAGTGTCGATAGGGTATCTTTTAGTATGTATACAGAATCCGGGAGCATAAGGTTCTCACTACCGCGGGTGTAAAACTGCACTTACACGAAATGGTCTATTCCAACATCGAATACGTATCGTAAATATCTGGTTTCTGTGTCTAAATGGTCCCACTGAAACGTTTTTGCCCAACTACGATCATGCTGTTTCTAGCATTCAAATATTTACAGGTTTTATTAATTTAAGTGCAATTCATACCACTTACTGACGACTGTTATATTGATTTCCTTGGAAGATAATTGTAACTAGTGCATCTGATTGGGAAGTAAAATGTGATTAGACGGTGTTACTCAATACAAAGATGCATACTGAGCACTACTCAGCAAGCTCAGTTTCTTTGTATTTTTTGTTCCCTTTCGTGTTATAGCAAAAATGAATGTTTTTTGAAAAATTTATGTGAAGTTCGTGTCCAAAAACCGGATGCAGCCACTAAGATACAATCCAATCTGGCATATCAGTAATAAACTCTCAGTGTTATGAATAGACTTCACCCCAGAGAAATGAACATTGAGCACCTTGAAATAACCAAAGTGAGGTCCATCACTTTTAATTCATACGATGATTTTCTTAAGGAAGCAAAGCCGTTTTGCAACTTTTTCCGACGATGAATGATAATTCCCAAATTTCCGATGAACAGATTGAAATTCTCAAGGTCGTATATCACAGCAACACAAATCCGTAATTTGTGAATGGTAATAAAAATAAACGAGAGTTCGCTGAAATAGTAATGAATTAAAAACTTCTTGCGTGGCTTTCACAACCGTGATACTTGTGCAAATCAAAGGTCACTCTTAACCGCAACATGATTTCTTGGTTGGTATCGAATCTTCCTTGAGTTGTATCATTGTCCGGAGCTCATCATCTTCTTTGTTCATTAGTAATCTTTAATCGCGTTTATAAAAATCGTTACTATTACCAACCTTGCCAATTCCATAAACGCGTGATTAATATTGAGTCCCGACATTGC
The DNA here is from genome assembly GCA_013368495.1 of Paragonimus heterotremus. Lineage (NCBI taxonomy): Eukaryota > Metazoa > Platyhelminthes > Trematoda > Plagiorchiida > Troglotrematidae > Paragonimus > Paragonimus heterotremus. The sequence goes on from LUCH01000989.1 coordinate 75,834, forward strand.
ACTGATTTCAAATCCAATCGCTTTATACTCCTGTCCGAAACAAAATTGACATTTCATAAAATAATTCTCATGCCGGAAAATCACGTGACTACCTATGCTAATACCACATAGGTCATATTGCATTAACTTAAGTCAAAATTGTGATGAGTTTAAGGTTTACACTTATTGAAATCTAAAAGCAACAAACCTCAAACTAAAATTGGTAACGTGACGGTTAACGAAAAAAAATTGACAAAGCTTTGTTTACTCGGGTTGAATTTAGTTTGGAATTGTGGTTCACACCTCGGAAACCGTTAGTCAAGTGATTTATCCTGGTTTGTCAGTAAGTTCACACGGCTGCTTAAGCATGTATCTGAGATAATCGTTCATTGTAAATTCTGCAGCGGACTGGATGACCACATACTAGTTAATAACAAATACGTTGATGTGACTGTCACTAGTGGTTTGACATTAGGAGTCAAGCAAGAAAAATGTGTGCCTCACTAAGTTTAAAGTGGAGTTAATTTTAATAGGGTGTCGAAGCCGAACTCAGGATTATCATTTTGGTTGTGCTCATCTAAAATCCCTGACGTAAAGCCTTTCGGTATTATTTTTCCAAAGTTGAACTAGTTACTTACGTTACTTACCTTTTGGTATGTGAAAATATCTCTCCACTTGCCTAACTTTAAGCGTACCATCGCAATGCATAGTATGAGATTTTGGGGGCCCTCTTTGTGTGTTCTTGCATACTTTACACTTTTACTCAACTACAAGCTGTAAGAAAAGTTCAGGAATGGCATGGTAGTGCATGTTAATTACAAGAAGGTTTAAGCGAATACTTTGCGACTTTTTCCTCTACAGTTTTAAATCTGTCTTCGGTTTTCCTGTTATACATTTTTTACCCTGTATGCTGTGTCAGTTTCAAAAAATACTAAGGCAATACCATAAAACCTCTTGACAGTTACTTTTATCAAGCGTTCGAAACACTCGGTAGTGACGACGTGTTTCTTCCCGGATTCCAGTTTGTCTTGCTTGTTTGACAAAATCATAAGAACAGTATGGTTTCCAACCCCGTCTCGTACCGATTCAATCCATCCACGAATAGCTGCAAAACTCTGTTCGTCTGTGACATCGAACACCAGCACGACGGCATCGGATCGACGGTAATATTGTCTTGTAATGCTACGAAACCTTAAACGAATAGTTGGAACAATTAATTATCTAAGGTAAACTGGCATGGAAAGTGAGTTTAGAGGAAACGTGTAATACAATATTTTTGGAACTTCCTCTGAGATGATGGCTCAGTGTCTCGAACTAAAACGACGGTGACACTTGTGTAATTGAAAGTCCCCAATAAAGAATAGGCATTTGTTAAATAATTGTACCGTTAGTCGCACCCGTTTACTGTTTCATTTTCATTAGATTTGTGTATAATTTTCGCAGTGGTTGAAATCAAGGAAATCAGAGAGCGGTTTTCCAACTTCTTTGACTTTCCACAGTTGCTTTATTGTTTAAATGGGATTGTTTTAATCAAACAATTATGAAATTTTGGCAGGTTGTCACATAAATCTGTGTATTTTACCCTATTGAATATTTGGTCCAGTCGTCAACCCAAGGCCACTAATCAGCCTAAGCGTAATTGCACTGGTCATTACACCCGAACCATTAATTTGGTGGCAAACTTTTCGTAAACTGTTAGACTGAGGTATCAGATCATGTTCCCACGAAAATAAGTTCAAGTAGTAGCTGATTGTATCTTGTATGCTTAAGCACAAGTTGCGTCTGGTGGTAAATACAGACTTTCAATTGCTAACGAAAGATATAAAAGTGAGTTCTGAAATTTACTAAGTAGAATTGCTGCTTTTCCAGAAACACTTGCAACACATCTGCTGTTCGATCTTATCCAGATCACAGCGATCTAAAAGTGAGAATCACTGCACAATTTTTCCGAAGTGTATCACAGCCTTAACCAGTTCTTATGAAGTAATAAAGCGTTGTTTGCCTTTGTCATCCTTCGATCTTATTGCTTCTGAAAAAATAAACAATCCAAACATATAAAAGTCACTGTTACTCCATCGTTCTGACACTTCCAGCTATTAGCTCGACGAAATGGTCGTTCTCAATGTTTTCGAAACAACTGGTCGTTAAAATTTTACTATCACAGCTGAATTTCAGTTTGTATTTCCGATAAAAACGTTTCTGCCTCTAGTACAGTAAGCAAACTGAACCCTGACGATTCTAAACAGATCAGTTTTGGAAACATGTCCCGAATGTCATCAATGGAACAACAATTACATGAACTAGATCAAACATTAGCGAACATAAACACTATTTCTGTTGAATTTTGGTGTACGGTCAAGTGTACTTCAGGATTTTCCGAAAAGACACAGATACGATCGAAGAAAATGAACTTTGGACGTCGCAACAGCCTTATCATGCTAACTTTTTATATGAAAACCAAGCACAGCACTTTTCTCTTCCTAATCAAGTCATGTTTGTTTTCATTTTAATTCGCAAACTTTAACAAACTTTTTTGTCTATTAGCCATTCCTGATTAGATGCAGTATTTTTGATAGTTTTCAGTTATGATAGACAAACACGACATTGTTAAAAAAATGCATAATGTTTCAGTGGTATAAGTTAAGCAATATTCATAATGATCTGTCGATTTCATAGTGTAACATATTTCAAACAGCTCAGTTCGAGGTTCGACGTTCGTTTCTGTCAGAGCTCCGGCCACGTTCTCACGAGGCAACCACATTCAGAACTGGACCAGTGACCTCCCATTAGACAATACTGAATCACTACACCTGAATGCTTTTGGATGATCTACAGGTTGCTCGGAACTTCAAGGCGATCAGCTATGGATGTTCTGAATGCAATAAAGACCTTTGTCTTGTAGAAGCGTGCTTCTTAGACGCTCATATTTTAAAAACACAACTTACTCGGTGTGCTAGTGTCATCTGATATGAGAGCAGGTCTGGGAGGGTGCATGCTGTATACCACTGTCAGGACGTTAACAATTTCTTGATTAAGTGATTTTGACCTCACAGTAGCGTTCACCGACAAGAATATCTTCCTCATGACAGTTCGCGGTTGTAATCCTCAGAAAGATGCAGCTATTACATGAAGTGATTCTGGATCGTTTAGCTATTCCCGCCAAGGTATCGTGTCACTACAATCCTCAGTAAACGGCCGATAAAGCCGACATTCGCCAGTGGTTGTCTCAAAATGAAGTGACCGGAGTTTAAACAAAGACACTAATACAACAGGCACTGCTGACGAAGGCTATCATAAGCAATGCAGATTCTGGTGATTCTTTCTGAAAAGGTTTAACTAGGAAGTACATTTGAATGCGACCAACTGTGATCGGTATTCAATCTGCGTCATCTAAAAGCTTTTACATGGACTGCACAATTGAAAGCAAGGCATTAACCACGAACACCATCGTTGCAATCTATAACTATCACATTGAAAAATAACATACAATACCTACCTTTCTTGTCCAGCTGTGTCCCATAATTGTAGAATGATGTTCGTGTCATCGCACTGGATAAGCTTTGTGCAAAAATCGATGGCTATAGTTGCCTGAATGGCTGGGACATACGTCTCTGACATCAGCCAGTTGATGATACTGGATTTTCCGACTCCGGATTCGCCAACAAATGTTACTTTATAAACGCGCTGCACTTCTCCTTTTCTCTGTTAATCAAACAAAACGTGGAATGTAGTCGGCAGGTAAAATCAATTGATCAGTGAGCACTGTTCAGGTTGTTTATAGGCATCGTTATTTAAAGGGTTAACTGATCTCGGCTTTACTCAGAGTGACGAGTACAGTATAGTTTGTCTCCAAAATTAGAAAAATGATTCCTCATTAAAATAATCTATCAACATAAATTTGGCAAACTCCTAATACAACTAAACGTCCTATCGTTGAGTCCCAGGGATCGATGATTATCGATCAGTTTATCCCGGTTATGGTTATCTACGAATATACTCGTAGTTCTGTAGCTTATGGTCATGAAGACTTGTGTAACTGTTTCAAACGGTTCTTAAATAGAACTGTCTGTTGCAGAAAAAATTTTAACCTACGGCTTTAGTAAGTTGCATATTGAGTGTTCTCTCAAACTGAGTGTGTATTCGAAAATGTTACGCACAGCAGAAAATAAAATTGTCAGTTTTCTGAAAATGTTTACTGTTCATTGAGGTATGCAACAATACTCCAGTAAATAATGGCTTGTTATCGACATCGTCATATTATTACGAAAGTGTGCACGGTAAATAAAGATTTGATGTTTTCCGATTATATTATTCCAAACGATTCTCCTGATTCGGTGATTATACTCACTAAGTTGACAACAGATTTTTAATACTTACAGCAAATCCGGTTTTAGCTTCCTGGGTTTGTTCAGTTCTATGAGGAATAGAGTGAAAATACCTTTCATAAAGTAAAACGATATTGTTTTATGACTATATAACAGTAATCAGGTTGAATCACCCCAGGTTCTATAAGACAAAGTTCAGGTATAACATTATGATATTGACCGGGAAATGGGTAAACTTAAGTCTGTGAAACAGTAAGAACATTATGTAAACACTGTTAAGCGCATGGCTGTATGTAAGATAATCCAGAGAGATCCAACTGATGAGCACAAGACAAATGGACACAAGCAAATACATTCATACACATTAACAGACTACTCTGTAAATAACCACCTAGCTGAGGTTATAAACAAACGAACTTTATCAAGCCAACGTAGGACTGATCTCCCGGTCGAACTAATGACACCATCAGCAACCATACCACTGCGGTGTGAGCCAAGTGGCTTTTGCATTGAACACAAAACAACTATTGCCTTTAATTTGATTCTATAAATAGTCTGAATCTTCACATTTAGAGCATTGATGAGCGCTTACTGAAGTGGCTGAGGGATTAATTAACAGAAGGTAGATTCAACGTTAACATGAGTTGACAATTATCCGGATAGTTCCGTATAAACAATGGCTTTCCACAATGATCCATCTTAACACCTTAGTTGTTTATTGTTTTCATTCCTAAAAATCGGACAAATTTCCGGCACTGCTTTACACTAATGATATACAATTGACAAGTTAAAGAGTGGTAGGAAATATCTGAAACACTTTTAAAACGATTTCGACCGCCTACACAAGTGATTCAAGGAAAATACCTTGACTATCAATGTCAAAAAGTATAAGTCCATGCAAATTCTTCAACAAATTCGTTTTGATTAATCTGGCTTTATCAAAAATAAATCGAGCTTGTCAGTGTGTGACAGAGAGTTTGAGTAGTACTAAAATCTGTGAGGCTATGACGGAAAAACGTAAAGGTCGTAGAGAAGAATTTTTGGAACCTTCCGTTCTGAAGTCTTCTCCACTGTGTCAGTTTCCATAATCTGCTCACATTTAAAAAACATGCAGGTCTGTCGTCTTTTTCTTAAAATTTATTTGTCACTCACCAAATGTGTCCTGTGACTGTCCATTAGAAAACTTGAGACTTAGAAAGATCTTCCAACGGGAACCACTAGGGGAATTAAGTCAATTCTCGGTGGATTACGGACACCTCCGAAGAGACATAGTTCTTCCTTACAAACTACTCCAAATTCATGGGTTACATATAGGAACAACTTCTCTCATTAAACAAAGATGAACTTCTAGAGGGTCGTTCGTCGAAATCGAGCTACGGAATAGTCAGCCACTTTGCAACCAAACCTGATTCACACTGGAACGCCCTGCCTAACACTGTGATTATCGTTGAATCGTTTTGACGTTTAAACTATTATTCCTTCCGCACCTAGACGACAGACAACGTGCAACGTACGTTTCTTAACCACTATTCACCTCAGTCTGTCTGGTTATTAAATGCGCATATCTGACAGTGTGGTGCTTCAATGCACTTCATTATCTGCTGTTGATGCAACTATATTTCAGCAACTTCACTCAAATTCGCTCATACTTATTTCCATTCAGTTTTTCTCTACATCCATGAATCATTCAACACAGAAGCAGGAAACCACAAGCAAAGATCTTTCTCATTTTGTATCCTATGAAGCAGGAAACATAAAAACTGGAAGAATACAAAGAGCGGTCTCTTGCAGTTTGTCTTTACTAAAAATGATGATGTAACAGCTCAGCATTGCCAGATCAACAACTTCCACATAAACTTGGTCAGTGAGAGCAATATCGCTGATTGATTTCGTTACAACTACCAAAACGGTTTGAGCAAGCAAGCAGCCGGAGCCTTTACCGGTGGTAAATTCAGTAAATCAAAGCTAACTGGTAGTGCGCCAGTAACGTATCTAAGGATTGTGCCAAAATTTTGAACACACAGTTGATCAGTAATCCAAATTGATCTCTACACTAGACAATGAAACAATTTAGTCTAGTAAACTAATGCAATCCTGTAACAGTCCAAATGAACCCATTAACAATTTGGCAATACCGTGAGCAACATGCAGATGTGCATTACAGCCCTCCTGGTGGAAGCACGCATTCTCTGACGTCAAAACCGTTAATAACACTTTGGAGAAACAACATACCATAAATATACAGAATTTGTTTGCATACTAACTAGGGTAACGCCACGTTTTACAGAACCTCATTAATAATTTGGAGAAACTTGGTCACCGGAAATAATTCGGAACAAATTATAGCCTGCGCTTTATAATTAATCAGGAAATTTAGACATTCCCACAGCCAAGTGGTACGACATGGAGTAGTTCCATTAATTACCCTAAGTTTCCACAATGTGCTGAGTATTAACTGCAATTCGGAGATTATTTCACTCAGCAACATAATGTTTTATCTTGAAATATCTCCTAGTGACCCATATTATTGCACGCTAGTATTCGGTTTCAGGCAAAACGGTAACAATAAACAAACAACCTACTTAAGCCACCTAAACTGTTGCTCACCTTTTTCCGTTACCCATCGTATATTCCCAGGAATTTTCATCGACCGGTCTCTCGATACCATTTGCTTGAACTATTCAGAACGAAGATGATTGAATGACGGTGTAAAAGTTGAACTAACCTGAATCGAAGACGTTTTTCTCATCCTCTTCTAATTCCATTATTTCTTCCAGATCCGTCTCTTGCGAAGTCTGATGTGAAACACTGAAATGCACAATAAACAACAATTCCATAGACTCTTCGAGAAACAGTAGAATGTCAAAATATAATACACCGTTGTAACAATAAATAGATTTTAATGCCTGTTGCTTAGTACGTGGAAAATAATGAAAATGGCCTCTCACAAACCCATTAACGTCATCACATCAGAATTTCAATAGGTGGCATTAGACTTTCGAACAATCTGGTCTACCGTCCCTGTACCGCACGACCGTGAACTAATCATCCAAAATAAGCTTGTAAACAGTTCTGATGGGTTGGGTAAGCCCAACTTCGAAAAGGTTCACCTTTGTAGCTGGAGTTTTCAGTCTGATTGGTCTGAATGTTAGTAAATGAACAAATGAACTGCTGTCTTCTCATTAATTAGCAAACTCCTTTACGTTACATGAAGTTTCACTGTTCACCTAAATAATTTTGGTTGCAAGCATGAACCACCCATAAATCCAACAATCCAGCTGCAAACTTATTTTTTCTTCGACCGAGGCGCAGACAATGCACTCCAAAACATTTTCTAACTTTCGGTGGACAATGGCGTGCAAACTGGTCGACTTACCTTTCGGTACAAATTAATTTAAGATTCTAGAAAAGAAAACAAGTTTAATCCAACGACTACGATTTGTCAGGTCAGAATTTGGATAAACCCAAATTTATTGGTAGACCCTGCCAGAGGACCCTGAGAAACATGAGTCTAGGAATCGGACTGATCAATTTTATATTATGCATCACCATTTTTCCAAAAGCCATGTCACAGAACAGTCGTCTTTGAGAAAATCATGTTTATCCTTCACGTCGGTCAGCACATTTTCGGTTTCATGGTGGAAATGTTTATTGTTCGACTGCAAAATATTAATCATTTATTCAGTTCATAATTTCCCTTAAGTTCATCGATGCAACTGACAAACATGGGCAAGTGTGTCATGGCGTAGGTGCTTTATGCAATGTTTTTCTTACTGCTACACCGACCGCCCAAGAGTGATATCTTCACTGTTCAAAACAGTTCAGTGTTACCTGTGAATGTACAAGAAAAATTCGCTGCACGACGGTTGCTGATGGTCTGATTTGTAGCTGTTTGAACCCGGTACAGTCTGCCTCAATTCAGCGGAATCGGTCGCTCAACTGAGTGTCATTGCCACATTTCTGAAGAAATGGAGTGTTACTATGCACAGATCCAACGGACCTGTGTAAAACCAGAAGATACCGCACATAAAAAACCTAATGAACTCGTCGAGAAACGTTTCGCTACCTACGTGCATAGCACTTGTCCGATGAAGCGTAATGTATTCATTTGGTTATTATGGCGTCCTGATCCAGTAAAATGACGGTACATCGTATTCTAATATACAACTCATTGGTGTTGGCCAGATGGATGAACCCTGGAACCACACACAAAGTTTTCCTGTTTACTTCTCATTCAGCATATCTCTTCCTGTTGATCTCAAAATGACGACCAGGTCAGTCGCACTTTTGTTAGTATAGGGGTAGGCAAGGTGAAATCATCATATCACTAGAAACTTCAGCCTTCCTGTTCATCAGTGTTCCACAGTTTTCATACCATGGGTCCCGTCCACTGTAATAGCGTAGTACTCACAGAGGAAGTAGAGAGAATTACCAGTTTAACAAATACGAAATGGAAAATCAATTCCTGATAAGCTAAGTTGACGATAGCATTACTTCTGTAAGGCACATGATCCTTACATCACCTTCGGATGTTTTTCTGGTCTATACTATTCACCGATTACTGGAGGTATTGCACCCCGCATGAAATTATTCATGTACAATTGACAACAGAAAGCTATATTTTATGAAACACTTGCTATCGGTCTACTTACGCTGTCCCAAAATATGACCCCATTACTGATCCCCGTCTTGCAAGTTCCGAATTGAGAGCTTCGTTTGTGTTTGCAATTGCACGTGTATCTTCCATGTCGCTTATCGATTCCGGTGTACTGCACTCAACAGAACTACGACTGTTTTCTCGTTTGTCGTTCTTTTCGCCAATCGCGCCTCGTTTTCGATGAAGCAGTTGCGATGCGATTGAACCATTCAATCTTGAATCTTTCTTCAAATTTCCGTTAGTCAGGCCTCTCAGCCGACGTTCTTCGCGATCGTCCAGTAACTTCTGATTGATCAGTCTACATTGAAGTGGGAAGGAACACAGATTCGTTGTTCAAGACATACAAAACCGGATATTGCAGCTCTCCATAAACAGTTCTCTTACAACTGCTTGTTGTCACCATCTATGTTTTGCAACGGATAATCGCAGACAACCGATCATTATATACTGCAATCAGTTAGCCTACAACATGCACAGACTAACATGCAATCTGTTTTATTTCAGCATGAATTGTGACGTCTCTTGTTTATGTCAAGATAGAAAGGTCAAACCGTGGGTTCCAACTGTTTTCCAATATAACCAACGATTAGTTTCACTCGCCTAGAGTTCTAGCACTGATGACCAGAAGGAACTGTTCATAAATGCTGTATAGGAAGGATCAGTTGTTAGGTCATCAATATTTTAGACGCAAAACAAAGTCAGTTTATTTCAACTTAGCTTAACAAAAGACTTAGATTAATGGTAAAAAGAGATATTTTTCTGAACAAGTAAAACACAAAGTAATGTTATGCGGTGAACATCAATTCCGATTTCGATTGCGTAGATCACATTTATGGTTTATTTTGCCTTTTGTTTCACAGATGTAATGTTCATAATGTAAGGTGGTACTTCACATTAAAAAAAACGTTTTCTACCAGTACCTCAAATCTAACGGAAGTATAAATCTTAACAGTGCCATGGTGTATAACCCATGTATGTCTCATTTTCGTATCACACCTTCACAAAGAGTGATTTGATAGTAAATTAATGTATTTCCAGACCAAGGAACACCGCAGCAGGCTCTTCCACTTGGATCTATATGTTTTACATTCACTAGGATTCGAGATAATCGCCATTTACTCTCTTCAGTCTACATAATGTAAACATAACAACTTGATAGGACGTTTGCTTCCATTTCGATCATAGACGGTGCAAAGTTAGCTCTAAGGCATGTAATTACAGCGTTTTATTTTAAGCAACAAAAATGCATCCTTTTTTCGCAGTTAGAATCTCCGCTACACTCCCTGTTGGTTACTGGGTTTATTGCATGCTGTGATGACATAACTTGTCACTGGACTAGAATATTTTTCAGCTACAATGACTGCTTAATTATAACACTGTTCAATGGTTTTCTTTCTATGATATCTTGATATGTTCATTGGCAGACGATTCTAGATGAATACTGAAAAGTTTTACATCATATCTCACATGCACTCAGTGATTGAGAAACATAAAACGCCTTTGTAATTTATTTATAACTAGATGGCGATCACTCTACCTATAGAGTAGTTGAGTATACTTTTCAGCCAACACTTTCAAGAAAGAGTCACTTAGGCTAGCTTTTCCCGCTTGTTACTTTTGTGTACCAGTGCATGTCAATAACACGGTTGGGAATTGAACCGCGACTGTTTTTTGGTGGATTAGTCACGCAAACCACCGCAACAATTAGCAAGAAAGTACTGTACTCAGAGGATAAACCACAGTTGCTTATAAGTAATGCTCACACTGTTCACTTACTTTGAGAGACACCAAGTTGATGTCCACACAAATGAGTAATCCGACCACCGAGGCTTCTGATCAAATAGAACTCACTGACATCTCAAAAATTCTTAGGCTGACGTTTGCAGATATGAGTCGATCCAAGGTGAATACTACTCACGTCTGCCTGCTATTTCAGATTGCCTGAGCATTGTTCAAATGCTGGTGTAACTGACCTTTCATGTACGTCTGAATAATATTAGCTAATTTGAAATTATGCGGATACTTGTCAGAACAGTTGCTTCATGAGCAAATGAACGGACGCTTAAATGTTGTCCGTGGTCAGGCCATGTATCACCGTAAAGCTAATGTGCATATGATTCCTGAGTCAGAGGAAGCAACCGAATGACATTCGTCGAATTCATATAACCTTCAGAGAGCAAGAAGCTTTGTTAATTCATAGGGTGTACATATCAGTACCATCTGTCATGAAGTCTAAACGACTTTGTTCTACAATCCACACTTTCCATTCACCACATATATTTGGTTACCACGTATGGCCACTTATGTATCGTTGTAAGAGTAAAACCGCAAACACAAAGGCATAATTAATATGTATTAATTGTCCAAATGCTGCCGGATACGTAAGGCTGGTTTAAGAGTTATGTTCACTCGTCCAAAACGTTAACTTGACGAACCTCGACTAAATGTTTAACTTTACAGACGACAAACAATAATTCGTAAATTGGTTACTGTCTTCTAACTTAGACACCTGCGATTCATGCGAGGTTTTCCAGAATCGGTTTAGTGACAATAACCATTAGGTCCGTCACGTGATCGGGTGACAGGGTTATCAATGAATGCTAGCCAACGAAATAATTTGTGATCAATTTGTAGTTTATATAAGTGAAAATGTTTTTGACCAAAAATATATCCAATTAATCGAAGGCCACTCTACTGCACGCTGCACATCCATACGTTCTCTTCATTCTAGTGTTTTATGTTTGTGGTTGTGGAGAGTAAACGGAATGTTAAAATCTCATCATATGTAGCTTCTATGGTTATTGGTGGACGGATAAAGGGAACTCAATGTTCTAATCCTCAGTACTCTAAAGCATTGCCAATTCAATTCTGCTTGCGGTTAGAGAATGCGTTTACAGCCTGACAATCGACAATTAAGTGAAGTTTCTTTGTGTGGTTTAAATCAGTGAACAACATACTAAATTGTGAATTTTATGCTAAATTATTTCAGTTTAACGTTTTTAGAACATAGCCCACCGTACCGCAAATAATCCAGCTGACGGACCAGATTTTCTCGTTCCAACGCTATACCTTCACTCAACTCGATTGCCGCCTTTGCTCGGTTTTTTCTGTCTTCTCTGGCTTTCTTCTGTAGGATTTCGATATACTCTTTGCAATCATCCAATGCTGATTGTGTGCAATTAAGTCGTTTTTCCAACTCGTTTTTCTCCTGAATAAATCGCTCTTTTTCTTGAAGTGTCGCGTTTTGCAGCATGTTCAACTCTTCCATACGACTACGAACCTAAGTTTGTAAAAAAAGACATGAAGATTATTCTTCGATGGTATTATTATATTTCTCTTCAAAAATACTGAATATTTTAGACCAACTAAAACGTCAGCTGGGCTGCTTTACAAGTTTGCGTGAAGAACTAACTGTCAGCCGTTTACTTGATTCAAGGTCCATGTATTTGAATTTTGTTTTGTAAGCTTTTTGATCACTCTGAACAGTGTCCGCCTCAAAGTGAGTCACAATATTATTCACTCAATCACAGGTCAAGTGAGCATTCCTCCAGAGTGCGTGATTCAGCCCGGAAAATATAGTCTATCTTACGATGTTTGCAAAATATCTACGGCTGTGAGAAATAACACGTTTTTATGGCGTTTATATTCTTTGAAGTTTCGTCAACTAAAAAGGTGGACCAGTAAACTATTGAAAATGGAGCTCCTGTTTGCTATGGGATGGCCCCAACTTTGAAACACATTGTTGTCTCCTCCCATTGAAGACACTTAACGAGAACAAATTGAACGCTGTGGAACGTAGACTTGTGAGTATGACGAACCACAAGCGACGTTGCAGACTGCAACAATAGAAAGCTTAATGACAGTGCAGCGGAAAAGATGCAGATATTATAATTAAACGAACGCGTTACCCATTGCTTTGTGGTTCAACTACAGGTTCAATTCATCCGAATGGCAAAATATAAACCGTATGTGGGGGACCTTTTTGGGACAGCCGTGATACTCAAGGACTAAAACATTATTGCCCCATTCTAACACGACTAAAACGTACCTGTTCACGGTTAAGCTAAGATTGGAAACGTGCATGCAACTAGACTTTCACATTGACAATGTGCTGATGAGTCAACTTTGGTTGTACCACTGTTTCTCAACTTGTATGCTTGAAGAATTATCTCATGAAACCGTCAAAAATGCTTCGACGGCCCATGGCTATAGAACTTACTTCGGTTCGTACCCTAATAACCAACCTACAAAACGATCGTTACGCAGGCTAGTAAACTTACAACCGAAATAAGAAATCGGCCAACTGAGCATAAAAGTACAACGTTTTTGTTATATGGACAATCTTCCTTCATCTTGTCTTAGTGCGCTGGTTGCGTTGATGTTATAGCGTAGCCAAACAATTGCCAATGGGAGTAAAATGTAGTCGTGATTCTAATTAACATTTCTTGACGTTCTATCACTTTTTTAAATGTTAAAGCTGAACAAATTTCGAACAAAATCAGTATCCACTTTGAAATGTACACATATTGATGACTGACATTCTGTCTGGTTGAAGCTACAACAGCCAGTGAACCGTCATCGTTGGAGGCTACATGTAATCAACTACTCAATGTGTACATTTTGAAGTATCCTAACTGAGTGCTTCATAAGAGCATCATCAGTAGACCATTTTAATACTGGACTTGACATACATCCGAGGCACCCGGCAAACACTTCAGATAACTTAGTCAAAGAAACGTTTCTGACAGACTCGAACAACTTTCAACCCTTGCTTTCAGTCAGCTGTGTGTTCGTTTCATACAGCGGTGTGTTTGTAATACAACTATTAGGATGCGGTTGAGTTTCTGTTTCAAGTCCAGCTCATTTTTTGCCTAACTTTGTACACACATGTGGTTTCTGACCTCTCTATAAGTTTCATTTTAAACAATGCAACAAACATTCAGTTGTAGGCAAGCGTTCTTGTACCCATTTACCTAAGGCAAAACATTCGTAAAGGGGAAATGTGTAGAAATGTCAATTGAGAAACTTATATTCAACCGTTCATATGCATCGACATTGAACTAACTTGGTTCATTAAGCATTAGATGAGTGCATCATTGATTCTCAGAACCATTAGTGACTTTGCAACCGTTTTCTCCATACGACAAAGTAAACAGCGCATGCGTAAAAATTCGCAGAATAACCAATAGCGTAGTTTAAGAAGTTTGTTGCAAAGGCATCTTGTTCGATGTCTACATTCACATTACCCTGAGCCGTCACAGGTCACACAGTTCGTTCGGAAGCAAGAAGATCAGAGTCGATTGGAGATCATTTGTTAAAATATTACAAAATGGTAGCAAAATGTGTATACCTTATGATGATGAATGGCTAAATTTGAAAATCAATTACGGTGCTCAGATTTTCGAGTGCAAAAGGTGATGAAAAAATTTTTAGGCTATCGTGTGAGTCTCCCTTTCATCTTCTCGTTTTTATTACCCTATCAACAGCTTTTTCAATGACCGCCTCATTGAATTGACTTAAGACTGTGATCTACGATCTTCGTGAGGTATGCATTTTTAAAAATCTCCGGTTGCCATTCTGTGTGAAATGTTTTCGAAACAAATCTGGTCTACTTGTTTCCAAACGAACCGTGTGAACTCTACCTCACTTCCAATAATGATATTATGGACATCAAACGAACTCTTTCCACAATCGACGTCTAACGATGTTATTGGCCTTTTGAAACGCTGTCCCATAAGCAGTACTCACCAGTTCCTTACATATATTTTCAAAAGTGAGTTCCCCATCTGAATCTTCAAAATGATGGCTCACAGCAGATGAATTTTTTCGAGTTAAAGTTTAATTTTTGTCCCGTGGGACTAGAAGTTACATTACTGTTATCGGGGCTGTGCATGACAATCTACTTGTTAATTCAGTTAAGCCTCCGTTTTTGAAACCTCTAGGGACAGTTGTCGAATTAAGCATACAAACCGACGATTACACTTATTTTGAACTGGAATGAGCCGTTGAAACAGGTTACATCGTGCAACGTTTTCATCTTCCGAAGCAAACTCACATATACAGTAACATCATTTTTATAGGCGCCTCCTAATCACGTCACCCAAGGTTTGGTTGCACATAGATTAGATAAATTCACTCTACTGAGATTGCTGAGATTGCAACGAGAGTACTTTGATGAAAAAGAAACATCATTAGGCGGACTCCAAAGTACAAGGGGGAAGTACTCAGATTGTCTAATTTCCTTTAAGGTTATAAAAATTGTGAAGTGGATAGAGAAAAATACTAACGGAATAGTCCTCCCTAAAAGGCACGTAAATGCCCACAAGAATGGGTGGATTATCGATCCAGTTTTGTAAACTCTCGGTCCCAACTACCACCTGCAAGTTTGTGATGATGTGACAGCACAACGCCTAGGACAAAATAGACGTAATCTTTGACAAGACTGCACAGTGTACATCTGTAGTCAAAACGTAAGATGATCATACATAATACTCGGTTTTTGAATGTCCAACACAGGGGATTTCTTAGGAAAGAGACTCCGCCGTATATACATAGTGTCGCTCAAACTGTATAGGTGTAAATATAGTTCCCGTCATCCGTAATTGGCTTCAAGCTTCTTAACAAAGTGACTGTATGAAAGAATACCAAAATGACGAATTTGTAAGCTATTCATAGAGTAATTTTTACTACTCCAGTTTCTTATACAAAACTGTATCAAAACAAAAATCCGTTTGGAATTGTGTTTATTCTCTCATACTTCCATGCATCAACCGTTCAAGAATTTCGCATGGGTTAGCTCGTAAAATGTGGTTCATGTTGTGACGTAGAGTCTTGAGGATTGACCAGTAAAACTTTCAAAAATTTGTATCATAGATTCTGTCGCTACTTCAGTCTGCTCTGGGGTGGGGAACTCCAAATGCCTCCATTGGGTGCCTATCAGGATTAACAGTTATATAATATATGTCGAAATCTTGCCCAATCCCCCTCTGAGTGCCCAGTTTAATTAATCCCGTCTGCTTTATGAGATCCGATGCAGGAGTGTTGAGTACAGTTCTAACAATTTTGGGGGTTGTATCAAAGTCGTAGAGTAGAGCATTTACAGGATATCGAAACGATAAAGAACGGTTTGGTGCCAACAATTAATAACTACCATTGAGTTAAAGGTGGTTCATGCCACCATGCACAATCGTATCGTATCGTAAACATTCACTCCCCTAAGTGGTTTTGAACGGGATGAATCAGTCCACTGCTGATATAGCATCTGTTGGTTTGTTTGGATCATGGCATCTGCATTTAAACCTGTGCGGTCGATAACCCTTTTAGACAAATTTGTCATTGACTTAAAAACCACAATTGAAGAATCTTCTCAACTGCCTACTATTTATGGCCACAACAATTTCAAATTTCTCGTCCGATACCTACCGTACGAGATTAGTTAGTTTCAAGAAAGTCAGTGAATACGCCACCGATACAACAAAACCAATATGGTTGGAGTAATCATTTTTGAGATTCCGAAGTGATATAATACGTGTTATCTTGACACTGCTTCTGATCATAATATTTGTGATTATGTGCTTTCTGTTACTAATCAATAAACCTAAACAGAAACAATACTTTGGGGGTAATATCATAGTTTACCCAGTTGACCACCTGTCTCCTGATGGTTACATGTCGTTTCGCTGGCACGATAGAAGTACAAGTAGACAATAGTTTGTTGTTCTGCTAGAGATGTCCATTGTCAACTTCTTGGGGAAAGAATGAAGTATAAGGTGAAGTTGGGTTGTGAAATTTGTCCAACAAACCAATGGAGTTGATATTAGCAAATCAAATCTGTCACTTGTGTGAAGTAGATGAAACATGGGGTGTGAAGTGACGATGGATGTAGTAGGATGCTAACCAGTTTCAGAAACATTGGAAACAAAACGCAAGGGTGACGTTATAACGAGGTACTACTGTGTATTTCCTGTCAGAACGGGAATAGTTCAAGAGTTGAATCTTATGACATTGTGATCAAGCCTATTTTGTTTGACAAGCTTATCAACAATAAGCAATACCTGATGATGTTCAGCACTAACAGTTAATTACAAGACGTTTGGAAGTAAAAACCATAAACCAAGAGTGTTGGTTAATTAATCATTAGCTGAGAACCTTACTTGTTCATATTGGAAGTTTAATTCGGTTGCAAGCCGATCCTTCTCTTGCAATTCTTTGGCAAGTTCCTCCTTCAGTTTACGTTCTTTTGCCCTCTCCTGTCAAATCCAAATACATTATGCATACAGTGAGAAAGATAGCGCAGTCTAAATGTTGTATACGTGTAGCCAATTGTAATACACTGTAACTAATTAGACAGTACAAAGAAAATCACCGAACGTCTTTAGGAAAAACTTGGCCCGACAATAAACCATCATTTATAACCGGCCAAATTCTACCCTTTGCTGTCGCACTATGTCAACTCGACAATTTTGGTGAACAATGCTGACTACGTTATGGCAAGTGGCATCTTACGTGTAAAAAACATTAGTTCATATGATTCTTTTACCCCGACTCATTCCATACAATAGTTTGGGATCAGATCTATGGGGTATGTATTCAGGTAAGTCTCGGCAACTTGCATGTTAGAGTAAAGAATGAACTGTGTATTTTCCGTTCGATTTGTTCGGTTGTATGAGAAAAATGTTGCCGGTCAACAGTGTCCAATCAGTAGAAAAACGTATTACGATTATAAAACATCGTTCCGCAATTACCAAATTGAATAACGAAATAAAAAAAACCGGTTTTGCAAGATGGTGGTACCATTTCGTATGTTCTTGTCAGTTGTTACACGTAACAGTGAGGAAAGTGAGTAACATTTAAACGAATTGACTTTGAACCTTCGTCTACCGTGGATTTCATCAACAGTAGACCAGTGTATAATTGGCCTGATTGATGAGCTTAATTAGTCTAAGCATTTTTGACTTTTACTATTGTTACGTGTAGCAACTGACAATAACAGACGAAACGGTATTACGTCTAACTAAGTTGGGCACGTCAACCACAAGTAATCGTAAAGAGGCTTAGTAATCAGAGATTTTCACGTGTGTACACTGGTTCGCAGTCTATGCAAATAAACAATGTATGAAACATGAGTTACCTGAAAAAAGAACTTCTGTGAGGTGAAGATTGTCTAGCTGTGTATTTGTTCTACTTTGTGAAGACAGCAGTCCAAAACCAAAACCAACTCAGTTTGATGAACTGAGAGTCTTAATGGAACATCTGAAAAAAATCGCTATGCGTCACGGAATGAACCTGGCGAAAGCAATGGGGGTAATATCAGCTTGACTATGTCGGTCATTTTCACTAGTGACCTCAAGCACACACAGACACACCAGAAGAAGAAAGTTTAAATGCTTAATGATCGAAAGATAAACTACCAATCGCAAATGTACAGAACAGCCACACGATTGACTTAGTTTCCTACCAGTAGGTCTTAATCCTGCAATCATTTGGGTGAAACATTGCACTGACAGACATTACCTGTGGTAACGGAAACGTCGGATTTAAACGTTATTTCCTCAATACCGTTGTGTGACATATGTTTACACTAATCACCTGGTTACTAATCACTGTACTTATACCGAACCAGAAGTCAGAAGCGATTAATCTACTATCGCCGTGAGCCAAGAAAATTGGCGATGTGAAGAATGTTTATTCGGAAAATTTGCACATTGGGTATACGCTTCAACACCACAACAAACAAACTCATTTAAACGTAACATTGGTCCGAAAACGTAACGGTTGTTACCGTTGCCAATGCTCAGTCTAAGTATGAAAAGAGAACCATTTCATGTCAACATGCACTCCAGTTTTTCTATTTGAATCTTCCCCCGTTACTTCAATACCTAGAAAACATGTTAGGGCTTCGCTACTGAGTACTGGTATGAGTAGTATAATGTGACCATTCTTTCCCATCACACTATTTATTTGTCGGGAAGTTTTCAATTTCCACAAATGTTTGATGCAGATTTCTGACTTTAGCTAACCAAATCGGAATCGTGGAAGATGTAGTGAAACGTTCAGCGTTTATTGGTGCACAGACGTGCTACTGCTGAAACACGGAAAGGGTGACATGCTGTAAGCTTAAGCGCATATATTACTCTTCTGTTTCTGCTGGTAGAAGTCTCGTCATATTGAAGAAGGCACGGATTGGTCGTCATGTAAACGAACTTAATGGGAACAAGTTTTTGATATGCTATCAGTCAGAGCAATAGCTGACACAGACTGCTGGTAGGCACATGTGTTGATGACGGTGGTTAATGTTTAATCGATCACCTGCGTAATTTGGCATAAATCGTGGGGACATAACGTTACTGACTTCCCGTTTTGCTTTTCATGAGACACGTGAACTCGTATCGGAGTGGATAGATAGTCTTAGATAAGTATTAGTACATATAAGAAGAAGCCAAATAACCACAGAATCGGGCGACCGAAATAGTACTTGAAGGTGTTTCACGATCGGATCCAGCATTCCACATGAATTTCACTCTATGCTATAATGTAAGGTGCTCATATGGAAGCGGCGCTATTTTCACTCACAATTCAGCAAATAGCATTTAGAACCTATCGATTCCTCGACATTTGGTTAATTTTGTTTTCTTAACTTCAGTTTTCTGTTGTGCTCTAACTTCTTGAAGAAACGACGACTCTCGGTGTTTTCCTTCCGTTTAACTTTATGTAACTGTAATCGGTTATGGTTGGAATGCGCATACTGTTCTCGTAATGCAGTTACGTTTGATTTAGTCAATGTTTGTTTATTCTACGTTTTGTGAGAAGTCGGTTGGAAGACAAATGTGGCTGCAGTTCAGTAAACACTACTTAATACAGACGCGTTTGATGAATGTGTGTTTGATTTCTGAAGCCTATCCTATGTTGAAACATGTACTGTAGTCAATTTGCCGATCAAAATGTTTGTTCAGAATCCTAACGTAGTACCATTAGTATTGTATTGTTAACATTATTGTCCACAGTCTGCTGGACTGGAAATTTGGCCAAACCTGTTCGTTATGTTACTCATTTGCTTACATAAATATATACGTCTGCTCAGTGACGAAGCACGGTTGAGTTGACAGAAGAAGAGCTGCCAGATCCGAGTAAGAAGCGCCCCCTACACCGACGTCATTAGAGTCAATGTGAAAGTTTTGCGTCTAAAGTTGGTCTTGATAGAATCCGTCAAGTGGATGGCACAAGGTATACCGTTAACAAAAATCCAACCTACCAGTGCGGCTCCGGCCCTCATCCTGAGGGCTGTACGTACTCCAACCTGACCGGTAACGGCGGCCGTGAAATCACCCGAAGTGTATAACTAGTGTCGGGTATACAATACAGGTACTGTTGGTCCCATAAGCTGACTACTGTCCTGGATTCTAGCCTCTTAACTGCAGCAGACATTGACATTTTACGAGCCCAACGTTCAGGCGAGAGCGGCTTGTTGACCTATCTGTTTCAGAGTGCGAACGTTGAAAGCACCTATATCACCAAGGGGCGAGAGTGGCCTGAGGTTGAACAGTGAGAGACATGACTCACTAGAAGAGTGTTATTATGATTAACTATATATGTTGTTGGACCTATACAGTAATTACTAGAAATGAAGGTCGGGAAGGACCTGAAAGCTAAATCTGATAGGGAAGAGTTTCCGAAATTTTTTTTCGGAATATTCTACGTCGATGTAAAATACAACCCACTGCTAATTCCCTGCAGCGTCATGCCATTAATCAACTTGGTTCTCTTCTTTTCCACTAGCCGCTGTATTTCTGGCTGCAAACACTGCTCAAACACGTTCCTCTCCTCTTCCGGGAGTGATTTGACAGCACCCAAACGTTGAGACTGATTACGGGTTAATTCATCGATCTTTGCTAGACACGAAACTCTTTCGTTCTTGGCATGACGCTGAAGGGACTTAGCAGTGGGCTGTATGTTACATCGAAGTCGACTATTCCAAAAAATTTCGGAAACTCTTTCCTGCTAGTACACTAATTCAGAAATCGTGCAACAGCATTTGCTTCTCCGCTCCTGGTGTCAAACTTCACGAACTCGTTAAGTTGTTTCACCAGCGTTGGGTCCTTCGACAGTTTTAATCGTTTCCAGAGTCCCATAGAATTCATAAGAAGTCAGTTATGCGAAAAGCCGTTTTCGGTCATTCTCATCGGCCTTTTACAATTACATAGGGTACATGCGTTTTGTATGTGAAAAATTAGAGCAAGTGAAATAGACATATTCATGGCCATACTAGAAACCCGCGAACTACTTCATGTCATCGATAATTGCTGTCTCTATAGAGGTTACGTAGACAATATATTTTGTTCGATAAGCCACAAGGATGATACACGGTATCTATTGTCTGACCTTAATCGTGCGCACCCGAGCATCGCATTCACTATCGAATTAGAGATAAATAACCAACTATCATTTCTAGATCTTGCCTCAGTCCGTAGAATTGATGGGTCAGTTCAAAGAGCAGTTCATACGGGAAAAACGTGGACTGGCCAGTACACGCACTTCCTCAGCTTTGTTCCGCCGAAGTATAAGCGGAATTTGGCTTGTTGCTTAACAAGCAGAGCCAAAAGGATATGCACGGCAGACACACTGTTGGATGAGCTCCAGCACATTTGAGATGTGGTAAGTCAAAACGGATATCCGCAACGATTCCTGGACAGGCACATGCAACCAAAAGTGAGGCGTGAAAATGTTCAGATGGTGGATAAAATGCTTGTATTTATCACCCTAACATACAAGAGGGAATCTACTAGTGAAATTATCACCCGCCGTGTTCGTAATGCAGTTGACAACGCTTATCCTGCGGCAGGGGTCATCACATCGTTCAATACCTGCCCGGTACTGGTGCCACACTTCAAAGATAGCTTGCCTAGGTTTTCTTCGTCTTTTTGTGTTTATTCTCTCACCTATTGTTGTCAAACCGGTTACGTTGGGAGAATCACAAGGCGACTATCAGGAATGATTCGTGAACACCTCTCAGAATGGCTTCGCAACGGTTCGATAAAGCCTACTTCCAGTGCACTCGGTTCCCATCTAATTGACACTGGTCCTTAAATTGAGCCGGATGAAACCTTTCGAGTCATCTACAAGGTTCGTCAAACCCACTCCAGATTCGTCAGATTGCGACCGTTATCAATGGCCGAGGCAATTGCCATCAGACTCTACAACCCCTGTCTGTGTGCCTAAAAACAGTTCATGCAAACCCTACATCTGTCTTGTCCAACTATTCCACAGCCACTTGAAATCCGAGCAGGCGTGAACCACTTGACACCGCCGAATGCATGTCTCACGGCAGGCACGAGTGAGAATGCCACACATTCACCAACACTCCCAAGCCCCTCCAGTAGACTGTGATACACCCCATGTCTATGATTCTAATGACATATTTGACGTGTTCTAATTTTTCATATATAAAATGCATGTACCCTATGTAATTGTAAAATCCCTATGAGAACTACCGAAAACAGCTGTTCGCATAACTAACTTTTCGTGAATTCTATGGGAATCTGGAAAGGATAAACCAAATAACCCGCGTTTTCTACAGAGTTGTAATCACTCATACAAAGACAATCTACTGATGCATTTTGGAAAATGCCTTACCGACTGCAATCTTATTGCATAAACCAGACTTTTGTTCTCACAAGAATTTTGTTCAATGTTGGGAAATTCGGTGATCACAGGTCATTCACAGCAGCTTCAGTCACACACAGGCATCTGACTCCTACCGTGTGACGTACTATACAGCTAACGTCTGGTCTAAGATCAGATCAATTTTTTAAATGTCAGCACTAGTTTTCACTCAGTTGTTAAAAGTCACCTTATTGATTTAGCGGTCTGTCTCACTGAAATCTCTGAACAATATTAATTGAGAACAGTAATTCGTCCGACCATTACTTTCGCTTTGCTGGGGATCTTTGAGAGCGTTGATATTATTTGAAACCATTACCGTTTGTCACGCCATGACGTCTTTGAAGTGCGAACATGAAATATCCTACGAATGGGCAGAAGTACATGAGAACAGACTACTTTGTTCCTTATTTTGAGAAAAATAGTGTTTGTGTGCATAGAACGATCAAACTGCGATCGAAAAAGATGAACCCGTTGAATCTGCTGTCAGACGAATGAAAAACCTCGAGAGAGAAAAAGCGACGATAACATAGGTATAACTATTAAAATAAACCGTGACAAACTTCCTTGAGACACAAAGTCGGTCAAATTATCTTATGTTACTTGCAAGCCTTCCCCAAAATCAAATATATTTTGAATCGGTGCAGAAGCGACGTAAACAAAACAGAAGATCAGCCGTACGTAAATGAAGAATCGATAAAACCTGCCTATAGGACCTGAGAACCATTTACTTTACTTTTAGGGTCAATTCAAGTCAGATACGAAATCTACTTGGTTGACCTTTCTGTAACCTAAATGGTCTGTGCCTTTTGTTTTCATTTAACCGAAATCAAGGTAATTTTACTGTTTATCAATAAACAACTGACTTGTTCAAGCAGACGCTCTTTCTCTTGTTCAAACTGATGTTCCAGTTCTTCAAACAAACGACCAAGATGTTCCTCCTGCTTTGACAGTTTGCTGCGTCAATTTAAATGGGAAAATGTGTATAGTATTTGAATTCAACTTGAAATGACTCAGAAGATGAGGTTACTATAATCAAAGAGCCGCCATCAAAGGTCTAGATGTTCTGCTTACGAACTGTATAATCCTAGTATACCGCTTAAGACACACTTAATAGCCAGTTGGTTGTTAAATATGATGTTACTCTTCCTATTTAGTTATCACACTTCATAATCTAATTATGTCACTTCTTAGATATGATAATTGGACACAAGCAACATTTACGATCGAAGAAATGTATGACATCTAATATAAACTGACACGCAGACATATTCCCCAATACATACTATCTGATCAATCGGAGATTATGAGGTCTGAGTACGGTACGGATCAATCCAAACGAAAGGAAAGCTATGTCAAGAGTTGTGCTCATCGCTGTACAATTTTCAGTTCACTTGACAAGGATGAATGATAACGGTCTGAAGAAAACTAGCAAACACGGAAAACTAGTTGTCTTAACTTCAGACCAGCCTATTGGTTCATTAGAAAGCCAAACACATGTTGTGAGTATAAAGTCAAATCTGTAGAGTCATACTTAGCCGTGGAGTTAGTCAGGTTGGGCATACGGAGAAAAAAGATTGTTATATGAGGACAAAACAGCCTGTTCACTTGATATTGATAGAACCGATAAAATGCCCTGCAAGAAAATAAATTTTGTTCAACCTTTCAATCAGTTGCGGTTGGTATGTAAATAAATGCTGGAAAATCCCATCTACTCCTTTTTGTTTGACATACGACTCATGTTTGCTTTCATGTTCTTTGATTAGGAGAAATGTCTAGCTTGATTGAAATATCAAAACACCTCTACCTGTTATTTTCCATGTTTGGATAACGACCACGGAATTAATGTTGCTAACTACTAAATTGGTATGCAATCTTAGTACAAATAAACCACCCCAACAACCTGTGATTTGTGGGGTTGAGAAAACAGGCCAATTTTCGTTTGGTCAAGCAATATATACCAGGTTTGTTAAACCTCAAACGCCAGCTATATGACACATCTCTGTGGATGGGTAAAAGTCCCATGTGAACGGTTCGACTACTCGGTTCTGATAACAACTGAATTGCATGTAATTACTGGAAAAAGATCAACATACAAAAGGTGGAATGACAACTGAATGCGAAATTGTAACCAGATGTCAGAGATATTTATTGCAATAACCAGGCTAGATATAATCTCACTTTTATGAACTTATTAAGTAATTTAATTCCATTGACAACTGATATGTTGTTTGAAATATTCACTAATAACGGTATTGATGCCATAACAATAGGGAAGACAATTCCATTACAGGTAGATGAGCAGAACATAAGCCAACCAGTTTCCCTGACGATGCTACTAGAATGTACTCATCAGTGCTACTTCACGTAAAGTGGTGGGTCTCATATATGCGATGCAGAGTTTTTCACCATACCGCTTCCTTGCACAATCGCATAAAAACTCGGCAGAAAGTAAATAGGCGTTCGGCAGTCAGTGACTATCCGCGACTCCGATGAGACTTAAGAAATTTTGGTCTGTGACACAAGACCATTGTCGAGCCTCTGGCGCCAAGGAAGTTGAGCTTGCTTAGCTAGATAACTTCAAATCGCTTCACAAAATACTTCATGCACTACCACACATCATCCTGTGTCTTGTCACCGCCAACTCCAAGTTAAATATATTGATGAGAAGATGACCTTCATGCCCTCATGTTTATACTGTAAGGTTGAAACCTTTCCATCGAGATAGTAAAGACGCCTTCAAACTTGAATACCACAGTTGCTTTCCTGAACATTTTCTCGTGTCAACTGACAAGAGACACATCGAGTAACTCTTGCCATAACAACACGACTGTCTAAACTGCGCTCCGTTGCATTGGGAAGGTTATGATGCATTCAAAACATCAACGACTTTACAGAACGCCGTACGCTGGTATGGAATACAGAACGAAACAATACCGATCTGTCGCCAGTTCGAATTCAGCCAAAGCTCGGAGCATTTCGCAAATGGGTCTTGTAAGTAATGAAACATGTTAAACTATCTACATCTGTCAGTAATACAACTTCAGTGTGCACCAGCGAACATGATGTAATCTAGCTTCAACGGTTTAACCGACCATTCTTCTGGATCGTTTAGCGGATTCCTTATGACACAATGGGTTGGGTGGGTCACTCAATCCAAATGTGAAATTTCTGGGCTGTCGGCATAGATTCGTTGTTCAACTGGCAGAGCGTTCGTGGGGTTTGGACATGCTGTTTCTGTCGCTGGTTCGAGTGCAGCCGGAGTCCAGATATTTTGCAATTAGGTCTACTCTAAAAGGTCTGTTTCAATTTTATGTTCGAAACAAACACCAAAGAGTTTGTGAACATTTTCCAAAATACGCTTTCCATCGAGCGGTAACAGTGGGACCGCAGAACTGTTCGTTATATCTTTGAAGCAGAGGATTGACACGAAGATGGTGAGCAACGATGTGGAAACCATCAAGATGACAATCAGAAATCAAGATTTTGCCATATGTAGTTCCCGTAGACAAATCCTTTCATAAGTGTTTTCACGACAGCAATCAAAAAGAGTATGCTGAGGGATGCATTTAGATAAGGCAGACTTTGGGAATGAAAATCATAACGCATAGCTGCAAGGGTAAACGAGGTTGTACTACTTGAGTTGAGTATAGTAAATCAGAGCATTTTCGCTTTGTACGATTATATCACGCCTTATTGTTTGCCGACATCTTTGAGAATATTGGAAAGCTCGGTAGTGCTCAAGCATGTCAATCATATACGGTTTTCATAAAATAGAGCGGATTTCTTGTGGACCCGATTGATTTTTCTCTCTGTTTCGGAGCTGAATGATCAGCTGACCGACGCACCTGTTTTAATCGCTTTATACTCTCCTTTTTGTCTCTCCCTTCACAGTTTGCTGACATTAAAGATGTGTCAGATACATAGGTGGTTTTCGAAACGCACTATGTGTCTTGTGTACGTCTGGTTATCGTCCATTTATGAGATTTTATCAGAATCCGTGAAAATGGGACTCGAACCAGCTTTCGTACATGTGTTAGAAACAAGAAATTCCTATAACGGAACTTACCTAACTACACATTCATATCAAGTCTGATGCGAAACTCCAGTTAATTTTCTGGATACGTTCAAACAAGGCAAACCATGACACAGTTACTGCGTCATTAATTTACTGTAATTTGTACAGAATTTTCAACCGAATACAGCTCGCGCAACTCCGTGGATTTTCCAGCAGGTCTTTTTCAAAAAGACCGCTGAATTCGTGTTTCACTGTTGTTGGAGCTCAGTACTGATGAATACCCTCATTAGTTGTTAGCACCATAAGCTGTTCTGTAGGGGGCAAACCGGCACACATAAGGTGTAGTCTGCCAAGTACCACAACGGCGCGAAACCAGTTTCCTTTTGAGCTATCTTAAGACCTTTATTTCAACCGGCCTAAAATCAGTAGAACCAGTAGTATGCGTGTCATCGGAAAAAACACGTCACTTTTGTGTTCACACCAACCGTTGGAATCCAGTTTTATTAATGACCGAAAGCCGTGGATGACTAGACGGTTTGCAACAATCGAACTGAAGTTTTTCGTTCTCTGGGTTACGTTTAATCCAGTAAGAATTTTAGCTAAAGGATGACGGCTACACTAACACTTACGAATATGTTAACAGCACTGACCAAAACTTACAAGTAACTTAAATCGGTTATAGTAACCTCTATGCAACAGGGCTGTTCGAGTTTCCTCCCAAGGATTCTTCAACTTACGGATAACAAATTTTCCAACAGCTCCATACTACTTCAGTTATTCATTGATCTATCGATAATGGGTAGTCCATAGTTGCACTTGTGGAACAACACGTGGACGATCAAAATCGACCTGACTTACCTATGAACCATGTGATTCATGTTTTCGTGTTCTACTTTGGCCGTTTGTAGTTCTTTAGCAATACTAGCCAACATTTTCTCAAAGTCGGGCAGCAACGATGGCTGTTCCAGTTTCAGTTGTTTCCATATCCGTGATACTTGTTCATACCTAACGATAACCGTAATGAAACATACCAACAGAACATATAGATTATTGGAAAATAATTCGGTGTAATAGTTATGACCCTGAAACTTCGCTGCAACTGGACGGTTCAAACAGACCAATAAGTTCTGTTTCAAATTCTCTATCGAATAATCTTTAGTTAAGCTAATTCTCTGTATCACCAGAACGAAATATTCGGAAATTCATAGGCATTTCAGAAAAATAGCTGGGACACTAATGAGTACTCTTTATGTTGCTACTGTAACAGATAATCACACACTTATGTAATTTAACTGACAGTCGGAAAATTAATGATTATGTCTGTAATTTCTCAAAATCACTTCGTTCATGTTTGTACCTTATCATAAGCTTTAACCTGACTTCACTCAACGCCGTTTCTGGCACTCATGTATCAAAGACCGAATTGTTTTCATAAAATTTTGACGACTGATGTCTGTGTTCCCTTCAACAATTACAAAAAATGCGACTGTCGTTTTGTTTGAAAATGTCATCTGCAACATATTCTACGAACTAGACAAGTCAGTCGTACTTTCACGTGCACACATTCACGTGGAGGCAATTTCCCCACAACTCATTGATCAAGCTGAAAACACAAATACAACAATCTAAAGAATCAATATTTAAAATTGTTTTCAAGCTCCATTCTGGTCGGCGTGCTCAGTGGATTATGCACAATTACAGTAACACATTCCGTACACGACAGAATTTCTGGACAGCGGTCGCATTCCGTAACGAATGTGTTTGCGTTACCAGCATTACAGATGCCCAACGGCCTGTTAAACACACAAAAGGGACTCGTTCAAAACGGAGCCACTTTTAACCCGTACGACACTGTGCCACGTTCCATTGCACAGTTCCGTCCGTCTAGAGGTAAACCAGTATGTGATTCCCAGATCCAGCCCATGTGCTATGTGAGTATCACCATACCGTGTGTAACAGTGCAACAAGTTAACAGAGTTACTCTTCATTCGACCACAAAGAAGCAGGATCAATCTCGTTGTACTCAAGTAGGCTATTTGTGCCAGCACGGCTGGAAACTGATATTATTCTCGGTGGTTGTTCGTCTGCGTACGTGATACGTGTTTTGTGCTTGGTCTGTACACTACCCGCATATACGTACACTCTTAATGACACACCCGATTTGTTTGAAGCTCTACATACGTCGTTATGAAACTGAAGTTAAAAGCATCTTATTTAACTCAATTAGACTCAGTTCCACAACTTACCAATTCCCACAATCAGATTAAGCCAAATAACTTGGGTTAACTTCTGGACATAAATTCTCATCTTCACAATGAGTGAAAACAGACAGAAGCATGAACAGAAGGTATTTTGTGAATAAACACTGCAGTAAGGCCAACACAGACTTCTAAACAATGGGCCTGTCATCAGCCAGCCCATATCTGTCTATCACCCGTGATTAAGGTACAACAATCGGATTCGTATGCGTACTCGTTATTTATCCATCGGCCAGCAGTCCAAACAAAACGGGTCATACTATCTCAGTGTAGTAAGGACAGAAATGTATCGCGCCTGAAACTGAGTGTATGAGACGGCCTACAACAACTGGTCTCCTAATCGGGTTGATATAATGAATGATGGCTTTGGACCAATAAAAACAGGTTGCACCGTCCAACACGCGGATGTATTTTCTGTCTGGTTTGCATCGTTCAACCAGTATGTCATGGTCATAATCCAGGTTTCCACTACTCTGTACGTGTACAAAGCAGAGACAGTTGATGCCCGGCAAGTCAGTAAGTGTTGATCATACGTATAATATAGTCTAATGAACGTGGTTGAAAACTGACTGACAATCCTTTATTTCTCTTCATAACTGAGTACACCAGGCTCACCAGATAATCAAGTACGTACTCTTTTAATAAAAACTCTGCCCCTGCTGAAGTCAACGTCTGACCGAGCTGCTCTTCGTCCGAATCGGTAATGTGAAGTTCACCAACCGCCTCCCCGTGTTCAGTCGATGTTGCAGTGTTTGCAAAAAGAGCGCCTGTGACAAAAGAAGGGAAGCTGATATGAAATAATAGTGTTGTGAATTGTTAATCAGCACGGCTGTAATTAGAAGGTTACTGGTATTGTGGTCTGAGGTGTACAGTGCCTACTACAAAGACCAACCGTTTCATATCAAAATTAGACTCCACTCATCATCAAACGAAAGTTTGTAAAGCCGTGGATTACTTGATATGTCGCCTCACTAACGACTGATTGGCTCAAATTTGTGAAGTGTGAATATTCCAATCTTAAGAGAACCGTAAAATCAAGCTGAATAAGTCTACAGA
This sequence comes from Paragonimus heterotremus, assembly GCA_013368495.1. Lineage (NCBI taxonomy): Eukaryota > Metazoa > Platyhelminthes > Trematoda > Plagiorchiida > Troglotrematidae > Paragonimus > Paragonimus heterotremus. Next base: position 105,783 of record LUCH01000989.1, read on the forward strand.
AAAAAACGGATTTTGCATTTTTAAATCATCAAGTTGTCTCTACCTCCGGTCCAAAGGATGAATTCAGTACCAGTTCTTTTGTTGTTCTACAGGACAAATAGATTACAGGGCGAGTAAACAAAGTTGACGAAAGTTTTTTATGCTAGCAACTCCTGTGAACATCCTATTCGGGAACTGAATGAGCCAGTTATCAATCATAGGTCACTAGGTCAGAACTTCATCGTCGTTTACTGTCCTGACGGAGTGCTGTGACGGGCCGTCGGTTGTTGTTCTTGTACTTCCAAAGAAGATGACTTTCAGCCTTTGTTTAAGTTATTTCTATCATTGAGCATAACTCACAAAACAAATCGGTTTGCACGTTTCACTTGAGAACCTTAGTCTTTGTCTTTACTATAGTGGCAGATTTACTACTGTTGACAGCATGTGAACTGAATTCGTGTTTCTTCACTATCTTGTTCAAATGGTCTGAAAGGACTCATTGCTTCAGATCGCTATCAACTGCGCGAACCGAGATAAATGATTTGAGATCACTTAGTGGCTAAGATCAAACGGAAGATAGCGAAACAGTCCAGTTGCAAAAGCATCCAACCTTTAAGTGAATTCACATCAACGACAGAGACCGCGTGCAATCCACCGGCTAAACTTAGAAGCTTTTCATTTAGGTTTAAATGTTTCATATTTGCATTAAGATCTCCATTCACTCCGTGGTGCCTTTTTGGATATGCCAAATGATTTTGCGAATAGACGGTCCTGAAAACAGCTACCAAGCAGTTTACTCTACAACTTATCATCGTCCAAGATCAACAATGTAGCTATGTTGTGAACCGTAAAAACTTATCACTTTTAAATTTCGTCCAGATTTTCAGACAAAAATCCAAACAGAACGCAGCACTCAGACAATAAGCTTTTTGATATAAGACAAGAGTACGAAATCTCCACGGATCTTCGCATTTCAGTTGGAATTAAAACTTATCAATAATCTAAAGATCGGTAGTTCTACCGAAGTGAGTTGGTGAGTATGAGCAATGAAAATACCGTTGTACTATCACCAGACCAATATAGTGGAGGTCACAAATACATACATTATCTACATGTTTGATTCCATGGTGTACTTTATTTAACTTGAGAAGTGTGTTCCAAAACTTTCAGCTAATTACATGATGGGATTCCCTAGCATAGTAAGCATGTTCAAAATGAAATGCAAACTAAGTTAAATACATCGTGATATTTTTAGTAATGAAGACAATACAACCTCATATTTGATAGTTGCAGACTTCATTCACGAATTTGCGTCCGACGATTTCAGGAGATGTTATACACCCCAAGAGCTGTGATCTATATGATTTGGACAGATATATCATTTACGTTTTAGGTCTCTCTGTACGCAGCGCAATCTGATGTACTCTACATAGGTTGAACAATATGGTTCTCGAAGTGCATGCAAATCGATGTGAAATCCTGGTTTTTCGAACTTGAAACATTGTTTTCCCGTCAAGAATGTGAATAAAGAAGACAGTGGGCTGATATTGCACCACTTATGTCCGGACAAATTTTACTGCATCTTCACGAGTGCATACTGCAGACCATTTATATATCAGTATGACAAAGTGAACAAGACAACAGAGGAAGTCAATTGTCAGAGTGCACACTCATTTTCACTACCAAGGCAGTGACAACCCTACAAACAGTTGTTTCTGAACACGCAACACGGGTTTAAACTTTCGGATTGTAAGAGCTTCAGCATAGCGCGGTGTTTGCCTGTGAGACGTTGAGTAGATAACTCGAAATGCCGTTGTGGAACCGCACTCGTGTTGCGTCATCAGAATATGACGCGCAATGGATGATGAAGACTGTCTGTTTCTATGCGCGGCTGTGACGTCACGTGTCTGCGCGACCTATTTTTTGATCCACTTTGGGATGTGTTCCATGACCGTAATTCGCAGCTTGCGCTCAGTTCTTCCTATGTATGATGTTTCGCATCTACGTCGATACTCATAGATAACGTTGGATTTGGCTGACTCGGGCACCGGTTGTTTCACATAGGACGTTGGAATCCAGAGTGTTCTGAACAGAATCATTGGCACCATTGCATTGTATGTTCTCGCGATAGAACTAACCAAACGACGGTGAATAAGTTGGCACACATCATCACTCTTAAAGGGAAGACGAAGAAATATCGACTTTTTGAACACTGTGTCGGGTCAAATTCTTATATCAATGGGTTGCTTAAATCTTGTAATGAACGGTTTAGGGTAACCGTTTAGTTGTAGCATGGTCTCTAACCTGGCCATCTCTTCTTGAACATCGTATTCAGTACAAATACGTCTGGTCCGATCAAACAGGGTGTGCACCAAACTTTGTTTATAGTATCGGAGAACAAAGCTTTCAAAATCGTTGAATCGAGCCATCTGCATTTCTTCCGATGCATATATCCAGAACTGGTAGACTGTTTTAATTCTCGCCTTCCATATTTAAATGCATGTTTGGGTGAAAACAATTCATCAGCTCAATTAAGCTCTGTGCCTGCGGTTCATTGCCTACGATGATAAAAATATCTACTTATCGCTTGTATAGCTGCACTGAGGATAACTGTCCTGTCACTTGTTGCACAAGTTTTGCTACGAAAATATATATCAGAATGGGGCCGAGCGGGCTATCCATAGCCACCCCATCGATCTGTCTGTAGGCTGAGTCTTGGAAAACGAACCTTAAATTTTCGGTACAGAGCAATAGTAGTCGTTCTAATTCGCTTTCAGGAATTCCAACTTCTAGATGGTGAGCCTTCATACATGAAAGCAGGACTTCGATACATTAGTCCAGAGGAACGTTCGTAAACAGCAACTACACATCAAGTGAGCATGAATATTTTTCCGGAATATTCATTGTCTCAAAGAGACCAGTAAGTTCGAAACTACCTTTCAGACAGAACTGAGTAATTCGGTCTGGAATGGGTTTCAGAAGTTTCGCGAGCCATTTAGCTACATTGTGCTGTAACGAATTCGACATAGACAATATTGGCCTGAGTGGAAATCCAGGTTTGTGAAGTTTCGGGAGTCCATATAACTGTGGAACCTGGGTAGCAATTGACTTTAGAGATTTAAAGGTCACTTCCTTGATGAATGTACCTTTGAACCGGAAATCAGGAAATCCTAGAAACTGTTAGTTGTGGTGGCGCATTATCATGATGAAAGCTCAGGTTATGTTCAGGTTGTGGTCAATTGACTGGATGTGTTGTCCGATCGACGAACACGGGGGTCTTGCGATTCTTTGTGACGACACTGTTCAGTTCTTTTTCTTGTCCTGTTCAATTTATTGAAGAGACATAACAGTTTTAAATTTCTTATGACCCTGTCAATTGTGGTTTGTGAAAACTTTATCACCATCCATCTTTTTCGTGCGTTGTATATTTACCTATTGTAATACTGTCGTTTCGGATTGAAGTGCACAGGTGCTATTATTCCCAGACAAGCTCTTCACTACAGTTGTTTTTACCATGATCAGTACTTTCTTTAGACGTGTCTTGACCTTTTTAATAAGTTATACACGACGAATATTTACTCATAATCATTCACCCTCACTCGTTCTGGTGTTCATTAGTGGCAAAAAATGATTACAGTTTATCGTTGTGCAACAAAAATCGATTTATGCGTTCAATTTACGGGGTCAGCTTTATTTTACAGAACTATGATGATGATCACTTCATTCCGAATGCAAATGGGCATATATTTTGTTACATATCCCGTCGTTACAAGTAGAGATGCCCTATACATATAAGACAAACAACATTTGGGTTAGTCTTATCGTATGACAGTAAGGGAAAACATTTCGTACTCAAACACTGTTCGCACTGAACGCTATCGCTTTTTTATGTCAGACAAAAATCTGGTTGATTTAGGTGAATAGTTGAAATTTTAGCTTAAGAAACAGTTGGTCCAGTGGTTATATGGCAGACCGTACTACTGAATAAGGCTGAATGCAAGGAACGATTAAAAAATATTAAGCCGAGTACTACCGAACAAACAGGACACTTATGCGAACTTGTGGGTCTAAAATTTCATTAATTTAAGGTAGCCCCCATATTTTGATTTGCTTGCTCACAATGTCCTACTGAGAGTCTTGAAAGTCTAAACTAGAAAACATGCGTTCTAAGCATGGTGCAGCCAGTGAACAGTCTTCAAAAGACACCCTAAACTTGGGTTCTGCAGCTTTTAGCGATCATGTGTGGTGTATTTGATGCCATGATCAGGAGTGGAACTTCAGTCCACAATCTTATGAAGTAAGCGTGCTGACCAACGCACCGTTAACTTACTGGGTTATCATACATAAACCCTAGCCACATTACCATCTGTGCAACTGATGACCTGTAACCAGATTAATGTTTCAATTTGGTGTCTTTCAGGATGAGGCTAACTGGTAAAGCTTACCTGGACGCAAAAGCTGAGATCAAACGCGAGTGTTGCCCAATTGTTATCAACCAAATCTCAGACCACCTATCAGATTGAAAGGCAAGAAGTCTAAGTAAATGCCAGAAACATAATCAGTCTGGTGGTTTACTCAACACAGAACCAATTATAAAATGTCAGGATAACCAATGAAACGTGATAGTGATGAATACGAGAACAAATCGAGGCAGAAAATTGTCTCAGGTTTGACCACCTCCGTTCACAGTGAGTGGACCGGACGCTTTGGGATTATCACCAAGCCCTTACGAAAGTGAACCCACTAATAGAATAGCCTACACCTCGGCCTAACTCGAAACAATAAAATTAACGATGTTCGCTTCATCTATATAACACCAGTGTTTGTGTTGTTCTGTCGTTGAGAACTTAATTAACGTACCAATTAATGTTACCGTTTATCTGACCCCAGCCACTATAACGTGAAACAATCGGCCAACGCGATCCGTGTAAAAAAATCATCAGCCCTCAACAATTGATTCAAGAAAATTTGGACTCTGGATATAAATTGTATCACCAGTGAATATCTTAACAACTCCAAACAAAGTTTATTTTATTGAGCTATCATATTCATAGGCAGCCGCTGAGGCATAAGAGTAAAATTGAATGCTAACCAACAATTCCTACACTCATTAATTTGTTATGTCTTTCTTATGGATTTGTATTGAAACAGGAGTTGTCGGACTACTCCGGTTACTCGGTTCAATTAGCATCATTATTGATCATAGAAATCCCTCTTTTGGAAAACAATAATAATTCTCATATGGGCTGCGGGTCATGGTCTAAACACATCAATCACTCCACCGCATATGATTCAAAAGTTTCATAAACCCACCGAATCCTTCGAGAAATGTTTCAGAGGTGATAGAACCTTGTTGGTCGTTATCCAGAAATGCAAAAATGGCATCTAACTGATCTTCTTCAGCAGGAATGTGACCCTTCAGGCGGCTCAAGTCCTCACGAGTAACAAATCCACGACAGTTTGGGTCACATTTGGTGTATAATTCACGCACCTTTTCGACCAACATACTATCATGTTCCATAACTGATAAGTGTGTAGGTAACTTGTTAAAGTTCAATCACATTCCACCTTGACTAGTTCAGCTAACAACCAACTGCGGTTTTTCTTGTGAATGTATTTAGTTTTGCACAGTACACTAACTGCCCAATCAATATTTCCTTTATGACAATCTGGGACAGGCACATGTGTAGTCTCACGTGATCCGTCGAACATGCCCGGAGTTCAAATGAAATATTCAGCCAGCAGTTGTACTTCAAAAGGAAAAAACTATTTGGTGAACCAGTAGAGTAATCGATAATTCCAATTTTAAGGTAGCTTATCGCTATTGAAGCAATCTTTTGGTAGTACAAAGTATTGATCTTTGTGTACAATCGTTTAACACGTGTGCTGTCACCCGAACAATTCTAAGAGACGACTAAAAATACTAAGCCAGTCCATTTTGAAACCGAACAACCAATTTTTACGTAAACATTTTTCAGATTTTAGTCGTATTCTAAAGGACTGTTGAAAATCATGCTAATGTTTCTCGGAAATGAAAGTTTTTACACGTGACTCGTATATTTACTGTGCGTGATTGCATAGTAATCTGTATGAAGTTTTATTTCTTTGCTTCATTAACACATTGCTGCATTATGTTTGACACACGCTATGCTCTAAGGAGTGGACAATGGAAGCAACGAGGTGGTACTAGATCGGGGATTTCGATTACATCCAGTTGAACACCACCCACACTTAATCGCAGATAAACGTTTCGGTCAGCCCAATTCAAAAGGAAGCAATGTACTCTAGTTTCGCTCTTCTTAGAGTTAATCAATAGTGAACAACCTTGTCCAGATCGGAGGTGACACTCTGACCACAGTGCTTGTGAGACTAGCGCGTTAACCACAAAGTCAAATGCCTACAACCGAAAGTTCCAACACACTTTTGTGTGAAAGGTTTCCAGTTTGTCCGGTTATTTTGAAAAATGAATGAACACTTTCATTCTGTTCAGTCCAACCAAAAATTCCGTGATCAGTACTACTGAGTTAGGTTAATGTTACTGTCTTCAGTGAACCTACTGAAAAACCAGCAAACACACAGATCGTATCTCATCGTTTGTTAGCTGACAGTTGTACACTCACCAATTTCCATACCTACAACATGAGCGTCTAAGGAGAATTTTGGTGAATTAGAGAGGCTATCCACACATCGGAAAATTCTACAGATATGAGGTATAAAACTTCGTGCATTCCGTGGAGCTCCCAAATTATACGTGACTGAGGATTCGGATTTGATAATCCGGTTGTGATTAACGTGAGATGAATGTGTCAGTCGGGTCGACATCAATCAACTAATTCTCGGACCGATGGTGAAAATAAATTACCGAGATGCGTTAAACAATCTAGCAGCAACAGATGAAAATTTGCCTCACTACATTATAACAAATGCAGATCTGATTGCCTCATTAGATGGAACGGCGTTGTTAGTTATATGATTGTCTCATGCACTGTGGTTGAAGTGATTCAAAAGGTCTTCTGATAATCTTCAAAAAGCACAAGAATCCACCTTCAAAAATTTGTTCAAGTTCTTGTACGATTTTTGAAGATAGCAGCTGCACAAGTTAAGTATACGGGAGAATCAAGCCAAAGACGCTATGTTATTTAAAAAGTGAAAAACATAAAACCCGTGGAAACCGCATAGGGTTGCTGGCTACTCACATAATGAACCAACAAGGCCAGAAGTACCTTTTTTATTGCCTAGAATGTGACGGCAATCAACACGTGGATCAGTGTTTACGATTCCGGGCTATGAGCATAACTGAAAAGTAAACTATCTTAAGTAAAAGGTAATATAAACTATGCATCAAAGCCAATCATTTTTTGATATACTGCATGTTTGGGAATAGATACGGATTGGGTACTCGTCAACCTGAACATCACGTACAGCTGCATCAGGAAAACGCAACATCATCTACGGTCAGCGATATGGCACTGTACGCTACGACTACGTCCAGCAGTCAAGTAGCTCTGATTGTTATCCAATTAATGTCGTGCGGCTCTGAATGGTGATCGAATGCGAGGCGTTAAAGTATTATGGATCTTATTCAAACCGTATAGATAATTAGCTGTGAGCCGATCTTAAACTGCAAACCAAGTGGGCTTTACTCGGTACCTCAAAAGTAACAAAAGAATCCCAATTTCTTCCAACCCCAGTGGACATTTATCCGCACCCACTTGAAGGCGACAACTCTACATACGTGAACAGGGCCTGATCAGGGAAGATGTCTCAGATCCAAGGATTAGTACTGTTACATTTGTCGCCTAACAGGATGACAACAGGATGATAAAACGATTGAGTGCAATAACAGCAATAACATCTTCATAAACAAGTAAAGAGCGGTCAGTCTAACGTGAGGTAGGGCAAGAGGCGTGTATACGATTAGTGCTCACTGTCGATAGGATGAACAACCCAAATAGGCGTCGATCGGTCGACAGACAGGCATTAAACGCCTGTGGGCTAGTCGGTAGCGGATCACGCGGACGCATCATCTATCATCTTCAAGTAGATTACACACTGAAAGCACCTGTAAAATATCAACTACTACATTAATGGTGGTTATAAAACCAAACTCCTTATAGGAATAAATATAGTATTTCCATAACATTTCCACTTGACCACTTTTGAAACGAAGCATTAGACTTGAGTATCGCTCTTGCTAGAGCTCGTCAGTAGTGCAGTTCTTTGTTACGGTTAGAAATAGAACTTCGTTAGCGCATCCATAATGCAACCGTGCTGACCACAGCACCACTGACCATACATCAGTAATCAAAATATCGCTGAACAAGTTAGTGATTTCTGTGGTTTCAATTTGGACAGAAGTTCTAGTCGAGGGGTTACCGATCAGAATTAACAGGATACTTACTGTGTATCTTCTCGAGATGATCGCGCAATCAGAGCATTACTCACAAGCAAATGTGGTTGAGTGTTCACATATGATGATTCAGTCCTGCCTAATGTGAAGTCAGTGGCGTAGTGGTCAACACGATTGCCTCATGAAAGCGCGGTTGGAGTTCTGGTCCCGGTAATGGCAAAGATATGCGCTACTGACGAGCTCTAACAAAAACGAAACTCGAGTCTGGTGCCTCGTCTCGCAAGGGGTCGACTGGAATGTCTATGAGAATGCGACAGATGCGATAATTGAATGGGGGGAAGGGTTCCTAATATATCACTCACCATACCGCCACCCGTCGGAACAAGCTAGGAGATGTCCCCATCTTATTCGGTTATGGTGGTACTTATCAAAGTACATCCCTCACTCCATAAATGTTATAAAAATGTGATCTGATCAACAGTTTGGTTGGTGCACTTATGAGAATGAGACCAGTGTAGGATCAGATTGGGACGTGTTGCACTAGTGGCTGACACTGAAGTCATATTCCATCAAGTCAAGATCTCTACAGATGACAGGGGGAATCTGCAAATTTTCTTGTGTCCCAATGGACGGTTTCATCGAGAACGGGTGAATTTCGCATAACAATTCGCCCATCTGCGGCGACATCTTTCCCCAGTTATCATTTGCTTATCCAACCGGATCGTAGAAATTGCTTCGATAAATTTCCTCACACAGCATTATCTGTTGTGAAGATGAGTTGAAAACTGTCTACTTAACTGCTACTTGGTGGAAATGACTCGAGGTATAGTCTCCCAGTTTACGGCGGTAATGTCATTTGATTAAGTGGATAGGCAACGACAGTCCAGCACTGTCGGTTCAGTCGATCGACCAACTATCTTCCGAGTACGTTCACCGTAACCTGCAAGTTAGCTGTGCAGCCACGACGGAGATTATATTGCCATTCATCAATTGATGCTCGACACTGAATACACTCCACTTACGATGCCATGGGATTTGTTGCTTAGGCATTGCTTCCTGCCAAACTAATGCTACACTTGTTTGTCAGAAAAACTGTAGACTGGGATGGGGTTACAGATAACGCAAAAATGAGTGAATGACACAGATTCTTCATTGATATCCGTCCAATAGAATGGCTGCCATTTACATACCCTTTTGCACAAAAAACATTCGCTGCAGTGATTACGAGCTTGCAATGTTTCTCAAACGCATCTGAGGTAGGTTATTGAAGAGGAGTTTACGTGAGGGTTTAAAAGTATGATAAGCGAGTCGTATGTTCTATCTCGGTAAGAAAACAGTCTTGTGCCTTGCCAACTAAACCTGGCACGACACCCCCCTTTGAAATTAACGGTTCTAGGTTCTTACTGTCCGTCTAGCCACTCAAGCTATGGAAAAACATAAACCGAAATTCAGAACGACATTTGGAGTGCGTTTGTTGGTGGTCTTGTAAGTGAATCGCTCAACAACCAAATGGCTCTCCACACTAACAGTAACTCGACAGTACGCGCGTGTGATGAACAAAAGCTGAAATGGTAGTCTAATGGACCTAAATTTTCGAAGCCTGAACATCTAGAATGGGCAACTTTACCGGATACATTAGGTGATTTTTTCCGAAAGTGGTTGAAGAAGGATGTAGTTTCAGTTCATTATTGCAGAGCGCCGAGTTCCTGGTTTGATATGTTTACCAGCTATTCTAGTCGGAAAATCCTGCGTTGGAGGATAGTTTTTATGTTGTACTGTGAGAGACATCTGTTGATTAAATCTAGTTGGATAATGGAAGCTTTAACCGTGGAAACCCTGAAGCCGATTGGTATACAAGACGCTGAGTTGGAGATAGTACGACTGACATAACAATGTCACTTCAGGGGCAAAACTGAAACGGCTTGAAATCTCACGTCACGCGAGTCGAGCAGATGTCTCAAACTTTCTGTAATTTCCTTGAGAAGGTCATGTCCCTTTCTGGAATGTGGTGTCTTACTGCTAAGGGGATAGTTGGACAGCCCTACCGCCATATGATACTAAGTATCCCATTACTTTACCAATCAGACATTTCGAAGTCCGTTTACTCATTCGGAACTAGGATGGAAAAACAGGTACCTTGGAGATTCTCATTTGTTGCCCAAAATCCATCAATGATACTGGAGCACGCGACGAGCATCGGAAGTCCAAAACTTCTTGCACAATTTTGTGCGGTGTCGGATTTGTAATGTTAAACCCTATAGTCAACAGGTGTTGCTTATGATCGAAAGTCGTTCCTTAACCTTCCAGCCGACATATGCTTCCCGTGATACTGGCTAATGCGTATCTGTGTTCATGAGACACAAGCGGACAATAAAACGTGAGTTGGATATGTATTCATTCATTTCTTAGTAAGATTATTACATCTAAGAGTAGCACGAGCTTTGAACAAGGATTCCTTTTATGTACGTTCTATTACCTTATCATCAGGCGTAGTATTCTGTCCAGAACCCACGACGACTGCGGATGGATTGTTCCAGGGAACGGGCAGAGCTGGAATCAAAACACGACACGTTGTCACCTCACAGAAAAGTTTGTGAGTGGATATACAACCCACCCTAATGCACTAATGGTGGTGGTGCATGGGAACGCCCGATACGTTTGACGAGAAAGGTATTCCGATTAACTACAGGCGATCGACTTGTGGGTAACAACGGTCCGTAAACCGCAAGGACAGAAGTAAAAGGCATAACTGACAGTCGATCAGTGTTACCTATTACCGGTCAGCAGGATGAGTTCCGAACACTACCACTACCAGTTACTGACTCTTATGAATCAGAAGTCCATGGGGCCGGAGGAATCACAAATCCCGTTTGAGTAATCGTTAGAGACAGATGTATTATTTGACTGATGAATTCTGGCAACGCTGTTTGTGATGTTATCTACCAACATTTCAAAATCGGCACATACGTTACGAAACAAAACGAGACTCTAAGATAGCGGGCCCAGTTTTAGTGACGCTATCCTCACATCGGGAGGTATGTGGCAACGCGACGTTATAAAAGAGAAGAGATGGTATCACGGAACTGTGGGAGAACACGAAACGAACAAAGAGTAACCTGGAGTAGACCTTCGACAGATTTGCCTGTTGGGGTTCAGGAGTGCTTGACGCTGAACTGTGATTGTTGCGAATGCTAATTTACGCTACTTGTAGGTTTGCAGTAATATACTTTTGTTCGTGAAGTTAACTCAAAGTTCAGTTCGCTCCGTTTATCATTTGCCGCTGATGGGCCAGTCTGTATTTATTTGATTCCCAAAACTTCCGAATCCGTTGCAAACGGTTGAACTGCATCATGCCTCATGAGTTATACTCTCTTTCTTCTCGCAGTATGGGACATTGCTTTAGGTGAATTATAATAATTCGCTGAACATCTTGTTGTTCAAACCAAAGGCACATTATATCACATGTTTCCACTGCACTACCATGTGCGTATTGTGCACCTGGTTGCATGTACTTGTTTATCTCATCTGCTTAGTTTCGTACCTGCAGAACCATGAGTAATTTCAGCCAATGTATATATATATACCCAACCCACATCTAGGTTATTAGAACGCCTAATCCGCCTCTCCAGTTGATTTAACAATTAGGGTGATGACAATGATTATTATTAGGATGAGTAGGAAGATGAGCGGGAAGATCTACGAGGTGATGATGCAGTGAGGAACGGTAACAATATTTGGGTGATGATAGTGAATATACTAATGTTGAGGAGGATGATGAAGTGAAGAAGAAAGAAGAGGCGGAGCAGGAAGATAAGGATGGTGATTTCCAAGAGAGTTTTGTCGACTTTCAGGATTTAGATGAGACCCAACTGTGAAAAGTCAGGGATTCGGCTGGATTCGAACCAGCGACAGAAACAACATGCCTCAACGCGACAAGCGCTGTACCAGCTGAGCCAATCCTGGAACTGGGAAATTCCAGATTTGGACCGGATTACCCACTCGTCCCACAGTCTCATATGGAATCCACCAAATGATCCAGGGCATAAGGATGTGGAAGTTTTCTGATAATAAAGACTATGGTGAATAATTGGGTGGCTGATCGAACGGTTCTGGTGTCAGCAGTTGAACCGAGATTTTTTCCTGGTTCATTTGATCGAAAAATGGACGTACGACAAAAAACCTGTTTTCTGAGACATACTCACCCCGAGGAACTTAAAAAGATTAGGAACTGTTGACCATTTCCATTCACATTCGGTGGATAATCGCGGAAACAAAATAACACAAGTTACCTATTGTTTTATTTAAATTAATTGATGTCCATCTGACCCCTGTGAAAATTGGTTTTATTACTGATGGTCAGTCTGGGATTTGGTTATTTCTAATTGAAATTCACACATAATTGACAATATTTTGTATAGTGATGGATACTACAGCCAACTTTTCTCAAAAAGAGTCATTGAATTCAAGTGTCTGCTGAAGATGATCAGTAATGCATATACTCGTAGTGCCTGGGGCTTGAACTCCAGTCACACAATCTTGCGGTAAGTCTATCTGACGCCTGTTGGTATAACTGGACATATGGTAACCTCGTAGAACACAGGCTTTTACCAAAAATAAGTTGTGTTTGATACATTTTACTAGAACGCTTACACTGCGCAACTGAAAACGTGGCATTTTGTTCAGGGATTCGTCACGGATAGAAATTATTTTCGATTGGAAACCGCGCACTGTTCATTCATTCTAGCAAGAAAAATGGTACATAGTTAACAAATATAGGGCGGAAGACTGATAAGAACTACAATGTGATTCACACCACACTAAAATCGATCTACACTGTCGAACAAAATGATGGACCACAGTAATTGGCACTAATTTGTGGACTCAAACCACATACGACAGGCGCACTGCTCATTGTTTATGCACTACATCGTTACATGAGTGCACTTGCCTATCCACATCGATCGATCCGGTGACGTTAACACGAAACCAGTTAAGTTTTGGCTTTCTGTTGTCACACTACCTACGACTAGGCTTAACACAATTACGTAACTTTTTAAAGCTCAAGCAGAGAAAGCAATCATCTGCTGGATACCTTTGTATAGTTAGCCAATCAGTTTGATAAAAGACATCGTCAACCGAACGAACCTACATAACATTCGCAGAGTAGTAGAATTCCTGGGATTTAGGCTATTTCAAAATGATCACCATCGTATCACAGGGTTAGCGACTGGATAGAACAAAGCGACCTCGTTCTGATTTCGAAATGATCGAACGAGCTGAACATTGTTCACATAAGGTTGTGGTTGACCTTGTGGATTTGATTCTTTAGTCATACCTACTGTGAGGTTACTGGTATTATGTTTAACACGCTAATCTCATAAGCTCGAGCGTGATAGTGCCAACTCCCATTCGGACAAGGATATGCAAAACTAACAAGAGAGAAACTTGAGTATAGTGCTTCTTTTTGAATTGTGGTAGTCGCAAAGCTTATCTGAATGCGAAGACTGCGATCGAGTGTGGGTGGTGGCCCGCTTAGAATTGCATGAAATTGCTGTCAGTGAACAATAGAGGCAATTCACACATTTTGGTTGGTTTGGACCAACAAAATAGGGCTAACTGTTCCTGACCAATATTTTGTTCCAGCGCTGTATGTTATTGAATGGTCTGATTAGATTTCAATGTGGTTTAAATCACTGCATAGTTCTTCATATCAGCTATCCAGCAATATTTCATGTTTAGTATATTTTATCGGTAAAGTTAACAAAACGTTACATAGACTAATAATGAAGTGTGATGCACTTGTTGCACATTCCTGAACGAAAACGTTTCATTTTCGATCACATACAGTGAGTAATCCTTCAAAGTCTTTCACTAGCGTTCAGTCTTGTAACATCTGTTTCTAACTTACAGTGCAACGAACACGTTTTCTGCGTCATCTTTTGTGACCGTTCCGTGATTTACTATCCAGCACCTTAATACTAACATACAGACATCCGCTGGTCAAGATTGTTTAACACCAAACTGTAATCAGTTTCCTATTACAGAGACTACTCGAGTTACTTCAATCATTGATAAACTGACCGTCTAGTTATGTGTATTTTGCCCTTAGAATGTTCCAGATGCTTTTGGTAGATTGCAGTTTTCTCGAGAACGAAGCCAACCGAATTAGCGTATACCACATAACTGGTATCTGCTTGAAACATTCTTCCAAGAGCAAGTGATGTATAGAATTACTACACTACAAACCACATTCTCCATCTTGTTTTCCGACGAACAGTTTGACATTGTTCTCATCCCTTTATTGTATGCTGGGCACTTGATAGAACCTCGTCAGTGGATAGACACAACAGTGGAGTTGAGAATCGGCGAACCAGTCCCTTGTAAACATCCATTCATGAACAGTCTTCTGTACGGCTGCAAAGTAAATTCCATTTCCTTTCATTCTCCAAGTTCGGTTTTTCACTTGCTGCGGTGGGTCTCCCTGCAAACACAGCAACACCCTCTATAACGGATTTTAAAATGATTATTCTTTTCGGATCTGGGTCTAGTTTCTTCATCGGTATCAACCTGTCTTTATGGTATAAGGCTAAAGATGAGTTGCGTTCTTCATTCTGGACTTCAGCAGGTATACTTGTAACCAAAAGGTAAGGAATAACAGTGTGCTTCTCTCATGCCCAAAAGACAACATCGTGAAATTTTGTTTCGTTAAGTATTTCTTTCTTGTCCCTACACCCTTTTTCTGTTAAGCGTATGACTCCTGGGTTACGACACATGCCCATATAGTTTGAAGTTTAGGCCTAAAGCTTGAAGCAGTACTTCATTGGTCACTCTCGTTCATTTCTGTATACACTAAGTCAAACACGAATGCCACCGGAAAATCGACTGCATTGAATTCTGGTGTGATTTTATTTGTAAACAATGCAACTTTGTCGTGCGATCGGAGTAACTAACAAGATGCAAGACATCAACATCTATAGCACGGCTACTACACCCTTGACAGTCCCTGTACAATAGGCAGCGTTGTGTTACCGCAATTCAGATGCACTTCTGATAAAGAACCACACAGTTTGTAATTTGTGCACTCTGGATACAGTAATAAGTGAGCGGCCGTGCATGAAAGGGGGGAGAAAGAAGAATGACATCCGTTTGTTTTGGTAAACTGGAAAACTTGCACATATTCATGGCCTATAAGGAGGGGCTTACGGTTTGATAGTTGCAAACTGACTTTGGACAGTTAATCTACAACGTAAACTGACCGCAGTTAGTGTCAGTATGAAAATATTGTTTAGGTTCATTTCTCGTGCAGCCGTACCAAATAGTCTTGGCTGGGAGTATAGGTGGTAACGCATATCAGCCATTGACAGCAATGGCTGAGAGGTAGGAGGTAATGAAAAAATCAATAGATTTGCTTATTTAAATCAGTCTGGACTTTGGTGAATCATGGTGCAGACAGGTATAGCCTTGAATGTTGCGGTTGTTGTCACACATAATGACGCGTAACATTATCACGGACCCATATTGAGCACTCTGCACACAGTTTAAAGTAGACGGACCCAAAACAACATTGCTAAACATTTTGATACAGTCACCAGTATGCAATGCATAGACAGTCCAATTTTCTCACGTAGAAGTACAACAGATGTCCTGGTAATTCAAAGCGGCAATCCTTCGATTCTAACAAAAATAACGATAAGGTTGGTAAAATAATAGTTTTACTTGGTTTGTAGAATGGTAATAAAGCTCTATCACTTTCACTCGTATTTGATCACAGCCTTCTCATTGAGATAGACTTTTCAGCCAGCCTATTTCGAGAACAAACACTGGACTCAAATTTCGCTTCTGTTATTGCTCGTCAGTAATGCATATTTTTGCCACGACTGAAGTTAGAACTCCGGCCACGCTTCCACAAGACAACCCTGTTGACCACTGCGCCACTGGCCTCACATTAGGCACATCCGAATTATCATATATGAACACAACCACTTTCGCTTGTGAGTAATGATCACGTTTATAAGCGAACGTTCCGTTCGGACGCTTCTCGCACGAGTCACCCTCGTTCACACATGTCTTACTAAACTTATGTGAGTCCTGACAGGCCAAGCGAGAAGGTTTTCCAGTCACAGAATGTCGAATGATAGTTATGTTAATGCCTTTGAGACCCTGTTCACGCCAATCTCGATAACACAAGTTGCCATCATCACGACACTTATATGTAGATAAAATTGTCAAACAAGACTTGCTGACAGGATGTGAAACGACACAGTTGGGTAACGAGATCATAAAACTGGAAAGTGTCAAGCGATGCTCATTGTTTTCACAACACGGCTATAATACGCCACATTAGAGTCCACAAATGGTTCAATAAGACCTAAAAACACGACATGACGTGTGTCAAATTCTATTGAAACATCGTTAGGTTTTGATCAGTCTTTAGCGATTTGCAAATCCGCTTCGTTCATGAGTAAGGCCCTCTATTACCTATCGCCTGGTGAGAAAACTATCGCCATGACATAGTTAGGAGCGTATCGTATTTTCGCATCTGTTCATTTGAACCCGCCGGCCCACGTTGGATCCCGGCTCCAGCACTGCCTTTCAAGCGTTGAAACAGTTACGGGAACGTGTGCGAACAGCCAGGTTTTATTGATCCTGGACCGTGGTGGCCAAAGCACTGAGTCGATGGGGCAAGGAAATGCGCGTACCTCGCCAACCTACGCACAGCCAATTAATTTGGCTGTGTGTATTGTACCCATTCGCTCACCCCACGCGGTTATGAGGCGTGCCCGATCGGTAAGCCCTTTGGTCTGAACTCTGGATTTCGGCCTGGATGCGATTTTCCGGATGGTATTTACGCGGCTTACTGTCAATTTCGCCTCCCATTGATGAGCGACCACCGAACACTTCAAAATGAAAACAAGAATGATACGGAAAACAAGATGGCTTGATTTTCCACGATAATTTCAAATTAGATACTGAAACGTTCCACTCGATGCCATAATCAAGTCTATTAACTTTAGTTAAGTTTGTGCTAGTCTAAGGCTTTTAGAAAGTCAGAGTGATGGACCAATTCACGTTTTTCTTTGACTGAAACGTTTACGAGCATTTTCTTGACACGTTGGAGTATAACATTGAACATAGTGAGAATATTCACGTAGCGTGTTTCATTTCTTTTAAGGAATACCGTTCACAAACAGCTGGTTATTAGACTAATCATGTGCTTGAAGTAAAAAAGAACAGGGTTATCTGTCATGATCATTTTAGTGAAGATTTTCAAGTGAATACAAACAAGTTTCTAATAAAGTTTTCGACTCACATTTTCTTAACTTTCTGTTAATGTAATTAGCATAAGAAGCCAGTCGGTGAGACCGCTTCGGTTTTGTAGATCGGGAAGCATGTTATTCTTGTGAGAATAAACGTACTCAGTTGGGCCTACAACAAATATTAAAATGTTTGTGCAAAGTTCGACTGTGTAAATCTTTTACTGGTTGGTGCTATAGATATGGTTGGTCGTGTTACTTATCGTTCAGGAATGAAGGAGGTTTCAAAACAACCGCTTAACTACCACACAAAATGCATTTCTTCCGCTGAGATGGGATATCCGTTTCAACCAGATAACTTTAGTATAAGAACTATACGCCGGTTTGATTACACTTGTTGTTCAAAGCGGAAAGGTAGACGTATGTTTACTGTCATCATTACACAGTGTCGTTCATTTCGCCAAAAACCAATCAGTTCCATGTGAATCAATCATTTGCTCTAAATGATGAAACAACCGCCTTTCTGAAAGTTTCATACGAATTGAGCCCATAAAATAGATGTGAGCATGCTTCATACGTTGACCGTAGATAATCCATAATGGAGAACAGTTTGCTTGGGGCTTCGATGAATACTGAATAACCGTTTATCCAGATAGTAATGCGGATCTCAAATATTAAAGTCAATAAGTGGTTTATATGAAAGAAAGGGAACTCGGGTGTTGACAAAATCCAACAGGTAAGCGTATACCTACTCAAAAACACAGAAAGCTTTAATATTCCACAGGAAATTGAGGGGATGTGCATAAGTCATAGTCTTAACACAGTAGTACGTTTCATATCGAGACCTGCAGGTTGGGTGAGTAGTCACAGATTGGTGTGGATGAAGACTGAAAAAAGTCTGATCGTGTGGTGACCTGCGATCGTGCGCCCAGTTCAAGGGTTCCGGCTGTAACCATGGTTTTCCGCTTGTCTATTCTTATAGCCTGTCTCTGTTTGTCTGCTATGGTATGTCTGCTACGACTGGTTTTCCGCTTGTCTATTCTTATAGCCTGTCTCTGTTTGTCTGCTATATTATGTCTGCTCGGACTAAAATGCCTCGTACATTTTTCAGATGGTGCTGGAAATATACAGTTTTGCAAATGAACAATTCGGCAGATCTGATAATTCAGAAGTGACTCAGTTGTGAAAAATCGGAGCTTCGGTCGGATTTGAACCAGTGGCAGGAACCATATGTCCAAACAAGCCAAACGCTTTGCCAGTTACGAAGCAACGCCGAACTCGGAACTTTCGTATTTGGATGCTGTTATCCACCCATCCCACTGTCTCACATGGAATTCACCAAGTTATCTAGGAGGTCGGCTATTCCGGCATGATTTCTCCAGTAGTTCACACTGGACTAAGGAGCAGTTGAACAGAGTCAATAATTTAGAAGGGTGACAAAGTGTATGACAATGCAGACGTAATGCACTTCACTCAATAATACTCGTATGTACAGTCAGTATAAACAGATTTCGTACATTCTAACGATACGTGACACAACTTCACAGGATCAGACTCATGGTGGAGGTGTAGCGTGTACCCGGTCGGTTACGTTTTCTTGTAGTGTTAATCGATTTCACGTGAAAACATCTCACTGTCTTCAGTGCTCTTCACATAATCAGGTTACAATCGTACTGATAATGAGGTTTAACATTTCGTATGATATTGGTGTCTACTAATATTCCTAGGGTTGATAGTCTCTCAGATTAGAGTTGGCCTCATGGCTACTAAGCTAAAAATTCGTAACTTAAACTAGCTGTCCACATCCATCAATCCTAGCACGGACATGACTAACTTTGTCGTCCTTGTAAGTGAAGTGCAGATTGATAATACCACTTAGACCTTTCAAACACAAGTTTATCTTTCGACATACAACTGGAATCCTAACTTAACACAAGTATGTAACCTTTCCGAAACCTCATTCTCGATTTAAAAAAGAAAACAGAACTGGCAAATCATTAGGACGGACTGGGAAGTTCACAGTTTATTAAACGATCGTATAAATTCGATTGTCTCATGCGTTTATCAAGTCCAGCTGGACCGGTTAGCTCTACAGAGTATGTCCAGTTTCAGAAATGAGCCAGTTGAAACCATAAATTTTTACCATAGTTTGAAAGCAGGGGCTCATATTTTCCCCATGGGAAAAAGATTAGATCAACAGCCTAACTTAGAGCCTTGGTGAAATCCTTCAAAAATGTTGAAAGCTTTATCTCTTTCTAAGAATTCTTATTAGGACATCTCGACATTTTATTCACATAAGCTTGGGTTTTTTCTCTGAATCACAGAATACTCTTCTTAGTTACGTCGGGACTTAAGGAACGCTTGTCGCAACATAATCAATCTGTCCGAAACCTCTAAGTTCTCGGTTTTCCACTACTCTTTTGAGTAACGTATGTAAGCGTACTATTTTTGACAAAGTTTGTTTCATATCACATAGGCACAAAATTAGCTTTAGGCCAAAGTAGATCATTTTTTACTAATGTAAACAGTGACACACAATAGTACTGGCAGCCACCACCCTGTCATCGATCGAATCAGCTTCTTCAGTATTCAAGTACAATCAATCTTACTACACTGGTTGAATTAACTAAATAAGTTCACGCTTTCAAGTGCAATGACTGTCCATATAATTCATATTTCTCTGTTTCCGTGACATTAGGCCTCAAATAGGTTAAGTAATTTGATCGGACTTGTACTTCAACGGTCGCTGGGCACCTGCCTGGTCCTCTACCGGATAATGCTATACAACAGCATACGTTAACAAGAATACTGCATAGACATATGCCCTTTTTACTAGGCTGAACGTGTGACCTGTATGTAAGCAACAACATTTCTGTGTGCTCATATTGTCACTTCCAGTACGTACCTCAGATAGGTCAATAGTTAAGGGTCTTCAGAGTGATCTACTTAAAATTTGTAGGCACCCCATCGACCCAAACCTACTTAAATGGTATAGAAGTAAACAATGACACTGGTAAAATCGATCGTCACATACATCAGGCCTGGTTAGCAATGTGTTGTGAAAAGACTTGCAACCACCTCAATACTAGTCACAATAATCGTTATAGTATGAGATTACTTGCTAGGAAACAAGGATCAAAGCTGGTCAGCCGTCACCTTATATGTCCTTCTTTATTTTATGTTTAGCTCCACAGAAATGCATGAATCCGAGGCTGATTTGTCATATTATTGTGATCGCAAACGAAGTTTGGCCAGAGAGGTTGTTTATTTTAAGGCGTTCACTACAAGGTAGGTAAAAAATATAGAACAATGACAGCAAACACTGGTTTGCGCGATCGTCGTGCATTCAAACCCTTGGTAGTGGTTGCGCGGCACTCTAGTTGGAGACACTTCAAACATATGCACGTTTCCAATAGTCGCTTCTTTTAGAAAGAGGCTAAATGGAAAATCTATCTGAATGTGAAGGTTGCTATCAAATGTGAGTGATGTTCAACTTGAAATTAACCAAATCCCCGACTACTCATTAGTAGTCATGCCATGTTGTTCAGATCGCAAAATACGCCTGCCCTGCGAAGTTGGCTCTTGCATGAAATCCCTTACAGGTTATGTTAAAACATAGGACAACGAACGCGTACGCTTATTTACATAACGGACCTGTATCCACACACATTAGGCAGCAGTACATTCTCTTTCGTCTTGTTGACACGCCCCCATAATGCGTACACATTATTCCAATAGTGGGTTCCGGTTCCTCGATCTTCTAGCACTGAGACCTTCCTTTCATTTCGAATGTACGCACAGTACTACTCACAAACGAAGGTGCCTGCCATGCAAAACTTCCCCCCTTACAAGGCTCCTTGACTCCCCTGCACTTACTGACGAACTGTCTCCGACCGATACAATGTTGCTTCTAAGGTCATTGATCTTCTCCTGGTTTGCCGTGCCCATATATCATGCCAGTTCCCTAACTCACTGCCATGCACCCGTTTCTTTTCACCGTCACTCTTGATCGTGTGTATTGGGCTCCGTTTGAAAATTACTTAATACTGACCTTTCCATTTAGGCAAAAGTTCTCTTGTACCTGAGCCGCTGGCACGTGTGTTCCGAGGATCTCCATATTTCACCCTTTCTCCTTGAGTGAACATTCTAACTTTGCTTAGCCGTTCAGGTGCCGACTGCTCATTTTTGCGTGTCTGCAGCGCTTACCGGTTTTGTTTAGATCTTCTTATTTCGGCAACCACTTCTTCGGTGGAATCGCTGCACTCTGACCATATTCAAACGTCTCAATCCCCCGGAAGGGGTTCTACCGTACATCAGTTGAAATGGAGATTTCTTAGTGCTCACCTGCACAGACGCACTATGAGCCAATAATACCAGTCGCCTCCCATAGCTGATAACATTGATCGTTCTGTTGTTACATTCAGTGAACCCATTCGCCTACGAGTAATATGGTGTCGCACGGACGCGCTTGATTTCCTCGTTATTGCAAGCGTGTTCCAAACTCCTCGCTTTCAAAGTATGGTCCTTGATCTGTCAAGATCGCCTTCGGTACACTGTGGTCCGCTACGATGAACCTCATTAGCGTAGATGTCTTTTGATCCGGACCGCCAGTCGTCTTAACCGAATGGGGAAAATGTTCTATCATGACTGGAACGTACTGATTACTGTGGGTGCTCAGTGGAAGTGATTCCGAAAGATCCGTCGACCAGAATTCGCCGATTTTGGAGACCGGTATTGGCTGCAAGGGCTGTTGAGCTCCTCGATTGTCGCCTTTTAGTAACTGATACTGTTGGCGTGCAAGCATGTAAGCTGTCACATCCTCTTTCATCTTCGGCCAATATGCTATTTGTTGCAGCAGATCGTATGTCCTAGTGCATCCGGTGTGTGCCATTTCATGGCAGTCTGCTACCAGTTTCCTCCTCAATTGTCTCGGGATGACTACCACGCAAGGGCACCATACGCGACGTCGTCACGTCAATACGCCTGCACCGTTTAAGCCCACTCTTCTCATTTGGGATCCCATTATCTTCAGCTCTTCATCCTTAGTATTTGTGGGGATCCTCGCACCTCTTGTCAGAGCTTCAATCATCTTCCCGAGGACCTTGTCCTGATGTTGTAGACGCACTAGTGTCTGTGGGTCCTGCTCCATTACTAAGCCGTTGACTCCAAAAGTCACTTTGGGAAGTTCGTTGTCTATCTGCGGCCGAGAAAGAAAATCGGCGACGCAACTGCCCGAACCAGGCACATGATTGATCGTGAAGTCATATTCCTGTAAACAAAATGCCCAT